>JXOV01005603.1:0-24048 GCA_001014945.1 Clogmia albipunctata
GGCACTTCACAAACAGAATTGCAAAAAGTTCATTTAGGAGCAAATAATATTTCATTGAAAACAGTTTCAATTGTTTTAGCAAATTAAAATTAAAAAAGAAACAAATTTAAAGAATAATCTATATTAATAAAATTTGACAATATTAAGTAAATTAATAATGCCGGTGGAAAATTTTTATCTTGGAAAATTTTGTCAGTTTATGAGATACGGAAATAATAACTGGTTGTGATACTTTTTATAGCTCTTTAATGTCTAAACTCGAGACGCCAAATTAGTTATTAAAATATTTATGACAAACAATTAAATATTCATCAATCACAATTTATTAATAAACTACAAAATAAATTTGGTTTTTCTTATATTAAATAAACAAGGGATAAGTTATGTAAATCCAAATTGAATTATGAAAATATTGCATTGTTGGTGAAATCAATTTGGGAGAACATTTTCAACATTTTCATTACTAAATCCAATTACGAGAGGGTTAGTGGATGAAAGTTTTGGTGCTGAGTGCTGAAAGGCATTACAATTATCCAAATTATCTGTGACTATCCAGAAAATTAATAAATATTCGAGCAACTTTTATGCACTGGTTAATGTTCTCTCCAAAAACTTTAAAAGTTACCAACAATTTTCTCTAAAGTTCCCATCTCCAAACTCGATTGTAGCTTTTTGCAGTCCCATTCCTTTGCCAATTTGCGGATAATTCAATGGAAATCCAAACATTCTCGTTTAAGTGAATAGAAATTAGTGCATTATCGAATTCTATTTCCACTAATAAAACGCCATAATTCTGTGTAATTGAATCACTTTAATAGCTAAACAGAGACATAAAATCGGGAGCTACGAGAGGCATTGTGGCCGCAATAATCGCAAAAAATACTTGGCAAATAATCATGTCGTAAAATTAAGTCTAGTGTAAATACTTTAATTAGAGTTTGATTACTCGGCAAATGCTTAATCCGTTTTATGCGAAGATTTAAATATAACTCTTAATGAACGACTTTTAGCTCATCTCAAATATGCAAATCAGTTTCTTAACTAAAGTATTTGTCTCATGCCTGTTGTCCGAAGATTGTGTCAATTAAATTTCGTAAGGTAATTATACGGTGTTTTCACAATTGGATTCCTGGCTTAACTTTCCATTTTTATTGAACACATGCCGACACGATTTTAATGTTCTTTTAAATCCATTGAATTGTTAAGCATAGGTAGTAAATTATCTTTTATTGCTTAAGTATGACTTTCCTAAGAAGATTAGACGCTTTTGATACTGTAACATATGTACCACGTAAGTTTCGAAATCTTTTAAAGGGAAATAAATAAAGTAATAAAGGCAAGGTATTTGTTTATCTTTCATAATGTATAAAAATCACGATTGTAGCGAATTGCTTAAATAATACATGTACTACTAATAAAGCCCTTTGAATTAGTTTTACAAAATTTTATTCACTTTGAAAACATCATCAAAACCTTAAAAATTCACTGACTTTCAATACAAAACTTTGTTTTTCTCACATAGAGATAAATTCAATTTGTTCAAATAGACAAAACAAATAATAATACAGGAATAGCAACAAAATCATTAATCAGTTGTTTTAAAAAGGTCGATGAAGAAGCTATTATTAACACTACAGTTTAAAATCACAAATGTATCGAGTATTTGCCAGGCTTGTTTGTTTAATAAAACGACCATATTTTATACAAGACTTTGTACGTTTTAAACAACTTAGGTGACGATATGTATGATTGATGTCGTTTGTTCAATTTTTGTAATTCATATATTTTACGGTTTTTAACCAGCCGAAATTTATTGTAAATTATTAGAATTTTTTATGTTATTTTTAAAGATTATATACAATTTTATTCAAATATGTTTGAAGCCCAAATGTTTCCCATATTTGTCAATAAAAGTATATTTTTAAATAAAACAAATACTGTTTTAAAGCCATTTAATTCCAAAGGAATAGAATATCAATAGTTTCTATTACTTAAAATCCGAAAAAAACCAACAATAACCCACCAAAACGGGAGTGTATTCAAATTGCTGCAACGTTTTTACAGAGGCCAAAATGGCGTCGGATTGATTTTTGTTTTCTAGAAGTAGCTGTGAAGAACCTAATTCCAATATTTTTTTATACTTATACCCTTAATGAACCTCGTAACCCTATTGCTAAAGATATTTTTCAAATAATGTAAAATACCAGAGATATTGATGGTTGAATTCAATAAAATGATTTAAAATGTTTTTAACTTCTTGCAACGGAGTGTATATGACAACTCTGGTGCTTATACGGCCGATGTCCTATCCTAAAATGTACTTTTTCTCAACAATTCTCTTTTTATTAAGAAAAATAATCAAAAATGACTCCTAAGTATAATTGTTGCATGGTCAGACGGAAATGCCTAAATTAGATGTGCAACTTGAAATTTTAAAATAAATATTCTAAACATTTGAAAATTTAATTTTTTTATTTCTCTTTAGTATAGATTTTTAATTGTGTATCTTAAAAAATTATGAATACTATTATAAATTCGGGATTTTTTTCCAAAAATGAGTTGTCATCCAAATTATGCCTTGCATCTGTCTGTGCTTTGGGAATGTTCCATTAGTAAAGAGTCATTTAACCATTGGTTATATCTGCTTTATCAAATAAGAATAGTTATTTAGCGAGGTCGATAAGATAAAATATTATTAAATAACAGCGTGGTTTAAAGTCTCGAGTGTACTGAGTTTTTTTTAAAGAAGTCCGGAGTGAATTAAATTGTTTATTTTGATGAAAATCTCTAACGGAAGTTACAATTTAATAATAAAGCACTATTGCTATAAAAACGTCTTTGACAGATCAAACTTTAGATACATAATATCAATTTAATGTAACAAAAATATGTTACGCTTTTAATGGTGTCATATTTATTTTGTATTCACTGTTCATTTGTAATTGTAATAATATTTTTGTTATACCATTACAAAAGTGTTTAAATAAAATATACTTATGAATATTAACATAATTAGTTCACCATTTTAAGTGAGTAAAATTCTACAACTTATTTCTCACTTTTCAGATCAAAATTCCAGCAGGGCTCTCGGGATACCCACCCACCGACAACACCTGACAGGATCCTCTTGTGTTGGCTCTTTGGCCCAAAATGGCGACTGCAAACTCGGTAAGTACACAACATTTTTGGTCATTCGGCGCCTCTTGAGGAGATTAGCGTCTCGCAATTGCCATTTGCCATTTTAAAATCCCATTTATCTCGGACAAACACCTGCCTTGAGCTCGTCAATGCCTCTGTCTGCCCTGTGTGTATATGTAGACAGAGAGCAGTAAACTGAGTGGTGGATTATTTGTTGTCTGATGGCGGCGTATATTAAAACAAGAAAAGTGCAAATAATTTGGGACACTGAAAAGCCGTGCGATTTTGTTTGCATCTCAACTTGCGCTCACAACAAGAGTCTTTTGAATTATAACACCACATGAAAGTTACATAATAGACTCTTAATTAATAATACAGAGATAGAGAGAGAGGCGAAACCCGACTTGAATCATCCTCCGCTCACTTGTCGATGATGAAGAGGACAGCAGTGATGCGTTCGGTTTCGGATGGTTTCTGCTTATTATTTTGGCGGGTTTAAAATTTTCCTGCTTTTTTTCTTTGGGCGAAATTTCGCTCGTTACTTAATTTTACGAACATAATCCCAAGCCACACATCATGTCAGAGAATTCTCGGGCGGGATTCTCGACTGCTGAGTCAGAGTCGCTTGCTCGGACGAATCCGAGGCGCTCACACAACAGAGACATCACCGTTCCTGGCCCCTTTCTACTTCATCTTCCTCCTCATAATTTTGTTGTTGCTCTTCTTGTCTAAATTTCACCCACTCTTCATAGTCTCGTCATATCAGCATTTGGCAAGCTCGTTACAATCAACAACGGCGAAGCCGCACAGTTATTCATTGAAATGATTTTTAAGGCGGATTGACGTCGCAGTCGCAAAATTTATGAGCAAATTTACTATTCCGATGCTAAGCGCTGGCTCCAACAACAACATAAAACAAATAAAAATATGAATAGAAATGGAGACTGTTTGTGATCGCGGAAAAGCCTCAAACGTAACCCTGTAAGGCCCAAATTTGTATGAAGTTGAGAAACTTATCATGGATTACGATGGCTCTCAGTCAAACTCTTATAAGTAAGAACACGAAGAAATTAGTTAAAATGCAATATTAATGCTTTTTTTTATATTTTTTACACATTATTAGAGTTACCCAAATGTTCACATGAGAATTAATTATTTGAGGATTGGATGAAGAACCGGCTTAGGGATTTAAGTATTTCTTCATCTATAAATTTATTAATAAAATAATTATTAAACTAATGATAATGTATGATAACGTAAACAACGTGGTTTGGCCGACCCTTCTCTTGTTAGACCCTAAGTCTCCTTGGCTAGACAATTTTTAGCCTCAGTGGTTTCCGTTGTAGTGCCGAGATAACTTTTTAAGATAACGATGCCTCAAATAGACTTTACGTGCTGTAAGATTATGATGGGTAAATACAGCTGATATTCAGCACCGCGTATAACGGCAGTATAGGTCTGGACACAGTAGATTGGAGTAGGGAGATGTGGTGTATATGGATCCAAGTGTGAGAGCTGGAAAAGAAATACTAAAAGTAATGTTGCTTTTGAAAACTTCTTTAACAAGGAAATAAAAAATCTATGGAAAAGGAAAGTTTACAAATAGACTCTACGTGCATAAGCGTTAGATTGGATAACAGTTTAACTACTTCTGCGTTTTCAGCACTCCACATTATAGCAGCATAAATCAGAATACTGTTGATCGAAGTAGGGTTATGTGGTGAGAGCAAGAAAAAAGAAATACTAAAACTAATGTCGATTTTAAAAACTTCAATAAAAGTAAATAAATTTCCTAAGTCAAAGAAATAATATTGAATTTATGGTCAAGTTCAACCATATGAAATTTATAGACCTAAACTGCCCTAGTGTGTAGTACTGAAATGGATTCGAACTACAATTTTTTCATATTTGAATTGTAAAATAACTTACATTTTTTTATTGTATGTTTAAAATTTATTATGATCAATAAGAGTTTTAAAATAAAAAAAAAGATTTTTAAAAAATTGCTAGGTACACATTATATTATCACTAAGTTGGTGAGCACTACAGGGTTAACAAATGAAAAGCCTCAAATATAATGAACTTCTGAGCATGTGTTTACTTGAGTGAAATTTTTGTCCAAAATCCTGAAATAGAATCAAAGTCAGTGCACAAAAACTGGCAGAAATTTCATTAACTGGACGCAGAGAGCACTTTATGGGGCGAGTACATAAAAGAAAAGTTGGCACATTACGCAAAAACCGCAATAATCAGCCTCAGAACGTATTCATAATGTGGTCTCGACAAGGAATATTAAATATCCTCTTTATTAGAATAGTAGTTATTAGCACATTACGGCTCTTCGTTAATTTGTAGTCTTTGTTTATTAGATTTTCACGAATTGTTTGATACTTGTTTCAAAGAATACGAGTATTATAAGAATTATTTTTCCTCATTCACGTTTAAGTAACTTCAAAGTATTTTCGTTTAATATTTACAGAAAAATATTAAAAGACTCTTTGAATTCTTTAATTAGCTCCTTCAGAGCTTGCTTTAAAAATCTGAAAATAATTTTTTCTAAAGAATTTTCTTAAAGAAAACAACTGACAAGTTAATAGTTTTGTGTAGATTTATTATTATGCATGTCACTTATTTGTCATTTGCTTTTCTTTTAAATATTTTGAGATGGTTATCAATTAATCATTTATTCTTATGAAAATATATGTTTGATTGTTAACAACTTAAATAAATGTTTAGCATTTAAAATATTGTGAATATTTTATGAATAATCAAAATAAATATTCTTCATCAAATCAAGTCAAAGACAGAAATTATTTTATTAAATGGAAATCCAGTTGAATTTTAACATGGAACAATTTCAGTCATGGCAATCAATAATTTTTCTAATTAATTTTCTTTCTAAAATTCATAGTTTCATATTAAAGGATACTTGAAAATCTAATTACATTCAATCTACGGTTCTTGACACATTTTACGGAGAACTGTCTGCTCAAGTAGTCTATTCAGAAATGGTATACCCACATTTTTCATTGGTGGTTTATGGTAATCAACTAAAAACCTATGTGTATGAAGCTAGAAATTTTTTAGGGCATTAGAGCGTTGAAAACCTCTTTGATAGAACCTTTTTCACTCCTGCATCCAAACATACGCTTTTCAATATCCATTTGAGTTTCGTTATACGGCAGTCAGTTATTTCACTTGTGAAAATTTGTCATAAACTATCTAACAAATTTGTCTTAAAGTCAAAAGTTGGTCGCCATTATTGCCCGAGACCAATATTTTGTGTAGTTTAAACACAAAATATTGGTCTCGGCTATGCCATAGGATCGTGATTATGTTGCGAATTAATTAACGTTTCTTGCTTTTAAATTTTAAAAATTACCGTTTCAACATCCATCTGCATATAATTTAGGTATTTTTGTTCGATTTTTGGCACATTACGTAGATTTCAGAGATAAATCTGCTTAACTGTAATATAATTAAATTATGGTATTATTATTGCTTAAAATGGAAATATATTTAACATCAATTAAAGCAAACAAATGTTCCATGCAACAATAAACTAGGCATTGGCCTTATGACCAAGAAGTTAAGAGGAAACAAACTACATTAGTTTGAATTCCAATCGTTAACGGTAACTTTACAAGTTAAGATTTCACTTGAAACATTTGTAAAAATTACAATTTTTAAATTTTCCTTCTAAATAAAGAAATTTAATGTGATATTGTAATAATTTCAATGCTAATGAGTGAAGTGCAAAAAACATTATGTCCTGACCGGGTGTAAAGTCCCGATTTTCAACTCGGAAACGACGAAACACTCGCCTTCGGTTTGAATGTTTCACACTCTTTAAAAAACAGTTGACTTTACATCTTTGTAGCACAAATAACTATTAAGGCACTAGTGCGTTGAAAACCTCTTTGATAGGAATATTTTTTAATGGGTAATACCAATTTTTATGTTACAAAGATGCATAACCTTAAATAAATATTTTTTTTAAAAATAGAATTTTAAACAACAAAAATTGTGTCTTCACAATTACTCTAAAAATAATGAAAATTTCATTTTCAAATACTACTTTCGTGTTGCTAGGTTGTTTGTTTTGCAGCGTTAAAAGCCACAGCCTAACACATTTTCATCTCCATAATATCGGGATGGTTTCCAGTCATGACTACAACAATAAAGGATGGGGAGGGAAGGGAAGGAGTAGAGGAGGGGATAGGGGCACTCTTCCTTAATTGGGTCACACAGTTTGGTGCTGCGCCGAGTACACAATAATCCGTAACGTAATGAAATTAATTTCGGTAATTTAATTTATTTTCCTTTTCATGTGAACTTTTCCTCTGGCTCTGTTTCTCTTTTTAATTACACGCTTTCGCAGAAATTCTAAGCGACACAAACACACACACACACATAAAATTACAGAGAGTTGGCTATATAGTGAGAAATGGATCAAAATATGCAGAAACACACAATGAAGGGTCGACAAGATGAAAAGTGTGTATTTATAATAAGTTTGAGAGAGACTATAAGTATACACATTAAATCAGAGAGAAAATGGATTTGCAACAATATAAAGAGAAACATGTCAAAAGGAAGCACCATTAAACTTTTGCAAATTCCAAGGCGATTATTTATTCATTTATATACGTATATGTACTTGTCTGAATTCATTTTGACACAATTTACAATTACAATAACGTGAACCACTTTGGAAATGGGTTTTATGTAGATACGTATATTCATTTGAATAGAATTGAAGAGAACAATAATATGAACAGTACGAAATAATTAGCACTTATTGCGTGAATCAGGCAATCGAAATTATACATTTCTTCGCTAAATAAAGACACGATGACGCAATTTCGCAAATTACAAGCAATTTTAATTGTCCTCTTTATTTGCATCATAAATTTGGGCAATTAAGCAGATTCTGATAATGTCCCCTCGTTGCTCTCTTGAATAACACGCCTACTACTCACCGCCTATCTCGGCCCTGTCCTCTGTCCTCCTGATAGAAGAACTCCTCTCAGGAACGATATCTGGTTGATTTATGAAAGGAGGCGAGCGAATCGCCCTTTCAATCTTGGCACACAGTCAATCTCTTCTCTATGCACATAGCATATCGGTCACTTTATTCTCGACACAAAATTGATTGAGTTGCGGAAAAGTTTTCGCACATTTTGTTTCATTGGCGTAATTTGTTTGTTGTTGCTCTTAAACAACCAACCGCCTCCTTCTCATCCTCTTCTCGTCGCTCCATCGCCAATTGTTTCGACGTCCTCGTTGCTCAAGGAATTTTACTCGCTGTGATTAATTAGATTTTAAAATTTACAAACAAGAACATTCTCATAAAAGTTTCACCAGTCAATGCTTTATCTCAAATAAGCCAGCAACCTTCCGAATGAGAAAGTTTATTTGGCATTTCCGGCCAAATGGAATTATTGTCAAAATATTTTGACGGTATTTCGAGTCGAGTTTCTGTTATTGGTTTTAGTGATCTCTTTATTTTTAAATAATAAATTTGCTTAAAAGTGTACTGTTTAATTAACAAACTGGTAAACTTAAATATTCATAAATATTTAATTTAAAAGTGACTGTAGTAATCTCTAAACTTTTTGGATTAAGTTCATACTTTAACTAATTTTCAATTATATTTAAAAAATTGACTCTCAAAATAAGTATCAGGAGAAAAAGTATACCAAGAAAATTTTTATTAATAACATACAAAGTGATTTCATGACATTCTTTTGGATAATACAACAGTATAAAGAGAAATAAACATTTCGTGGACTCTTATTCAATATGGATGATAAGAGCTTATAGGATTTTTACTACTGTTGGAGGCTTTACCAAACTTTTCACTATATTATACGTTTAGAAATTAGACAACTCACCATTCCTTGAATTGCAACTGAATTGGTGTCAGATTCAAGTGGACAAGAAGATATCTTGAGTATTATTAAGTAATGTGAAAAATAATAATGAAGGTAGAGAATAAAAAATAATATATCAGATGCGTACACTGTTCTAATAAAAAATCTCTTGCATTTATTAATATTTGAATACATTTTTTATATATTTTTTCGTATCGAAAAAAGCTTTCCGATATCAAATTTAGTTTCTTATGGAATGCATTATGAAATTATCAACTATTGAAAAACTGAAAAATTCGGAATTAAATTGTTCCAAAGTAAAAATTTTGATATTATTTTGATGAAAAAATGTAAAATTTTTAATCTGGTCTGATAAAACGGTAAAAGGTAAATTGACCTTTTACTGGTAAGACATTCCCGACAAACAATAGTGTAGAGTTGTCGCGGAGATACGTCATTTTGACGTCACCATCAGCTTTGCACATAATGAATGGTTAATAAATAGCTGATGGGATCTCCGCGATAACTCTACATTGTTGTTGGTCGAAATGTTCTACCTTTTTCTTATTATACCAAGCTTGAAAACCGTTCAAATAAAATCCGTTGCAACGGCAAGTATTATTCATTAATTTATGTGAAAATTTTAAGGAAAGTGCATAAAAAATGATTGTCCTACTCGGGTGTAAAATCTGCTTTTTTAAATTGGGTCATTTCACAACCTTGTAACACCAATTATAGTATCATTTATAAAATATTTACATTGTAGATAGTATGGACAGAGAGAGGAATTTACAAAATCGGAAAAGGATGGACGAGGTGTTCCAACAATTAAATATGGCCACTATAAGCTTATATTTTGATTACATAATACCAATTGCTTAGACCTAGACCGGTAATGGTTGTTGAGTCGTAGAAGAAGAAGAATATTATATAAATTTAAATCTTAAACATTTAGTATGAAAAATAGTTTCTCAGAAAAAAATGTAATCGAATTTAACTTATTGTTTTATTGATTTTAAAATCGAACCGTTTGGCTTAGAAAATAATTATTTCTTTTAAGTCCAAGAGAAACTTGAAATCCTTAACATATTTTGAGCACAAATAAGTAAATTCATTATGAATGATAACGATTGGTGTATTTAAACACCTTTTCCCTAACAATCTTGTAAGAAATACCATATAAATATGATTTTCAATCTTATTTGGGGACTACTAAAGCAGGTATAGAGAAATATTTGTATTTCGATAAGAGACTTTTGTGACAATTTCAACAAAATCCATAAAGACATGTATAAAGCACGATTGACTTATATTTAATATCCTTGTCTTTAACTCATTGTAGGTATGCTTACATATTTTGTTACTAAAGCCATAGTAAGGAGTTATGTATTAATTCTTTGTATAATTCCGTATCGTAAAGTAGCCTCTTTTTAACTCAAATTGGTTCTGTAACGGTTTACTTTACAGAACGGAGGGCGGTAATATTTCAAAATTTGCACGCAAATAGTCACCAAATTTATAAAATTACATATTGTTGTCATAACCAAATTTACTATTTAAATATTTAATATTTTAATATGAAAATTTCGCTGTGAGTTGTTGTTCCACAATTTAAATAAACCGTTTCGAACGTTTTTATTAGTAATTATAGATTTACTGGTATTTTATTCAGAATTACACAAAATACATGTGAAATGAGTTATTACAGCACTCATGGTAAATTCGTGCTGACATAACCACTATTTCTTCACTTGTATCGAAATATACTATTGCAATTTCAATTTTAAAAGAATGTGTTATAGATATTGAATTTTGAATCGTTTTATTTATTTCTCAAATAGAAAACACAAGGAATAAAAAAAAACTTAAAGGAATTTCTTGGGGCAAAAACACAATACTCGTTAAGAGATTATATTAAAAACAATTTTCCGGCTCGATTTTTACCCACTAAAAAATGCTTAATTTTATTAGACAAATATCTATTCTCTTATTAATTCCAATTATTGATATTTTTATACTCGGCTTTAAAATATACATTGATAATAATTTGATTTCTCATTTTTTTACAAAAATATTGTATAAAATTTCTAAAATAAGCATATACATAATCACTACGTCACTAATCTCATTGAATTTCATGTAGTTGATATTTTTAAACAACCATTTGTTTTTTAGATTGATTCCTTGCCAATTGTGTATCATGTGCTTTGAAACGTCATAAAAAGAGTTTGGTCTAGATTTTTTGCTCCTTGAGAATCGATTTTAATTCTGTGGTGATAGAATGATATTTAGAGAAAGTATAGTTATTTATTGGTTTGACGCCTGTCTCGGTTAGAACCGGTTTTCTAATGCCGTGACTCGGAAACCGCAAAAAAGATATATTCAAATTTAAACTCGGTAAATTTCCGTCAACTGGTTATTTAGACTATTTATCTAATTTTTTTGCCTGTTGAAACTGGTTCAATAAAACTGTTAAATATTTTTGTTATCGCTTTATTTTTGTTATTTTAGTTTTGATGTTTCAAACAAGCAATTAATTAGCTTCAATAGAGATATATCAAGTTTCAACGGAGGATTTTAGAATTGCATAACTGATTAAATAAAATGGTTTGGCAGATTGAATAGAGACCCAACGTCTTTGTGATCTAGAATAATAATTACCAGATTTTAATTTCCAGGCTTCCAGTCGTCAATTGTAATTATGTGGTGACAGGTTTTTAATAATTAGAGAGAGCGCATTTTTGGTTCTTTTGAAACTTATTAACTTTTTATTACAAGAAAATCCTTTTCAATTCCTATGAAGATCATAGAGAATTAATGCAATTTTGTTTACTTTTCCTAGGTTATTATGTTATCAGAGTGTTTGTTATCGTTTAAAAGTGACTTGATTAGAATTGACAGATACTATTAAAGGATCGGCGTCTAGCTAAGAAAGATAGAGAGATTCAATCCATCCCTTAAATTTGTATTATGGCGCATTTCCATTTTTAGCAACTATCCAATCCCTGTTTTATTTTGTTATATTATTATTGGGGATATATTTGATATACAGAAATGGAAACTTTTGCGCGAATATGGATAGAAATTATTCAAATAATGGAACTTCAAAGTATGTACCCTAATTCGATTCGATAATAACCTTCTTGGATCACAGTCTGAGTACACAAACATTAGACAACCAAAATGAATAAATTAATTATTTATTATGGATTTGCCAGAATGGATACAGAGAACATTGGAAGGAATTGTGATAATGATGCATCGATGCTTTTAATGATAAACTGTCGAAATCAACCCATTATAAAATGCAATGGATTCTGTGGTAATAAAGAAATATTGGGAATAATAATTTTATTTCTAAAAATGATTGAGTACAGTTTGCGATAGGTCCACAAATGTCAATCCATCGATAGACACAGAGTGTGAGACGACAGAGTATTCACAATACCTTCTTTATTGGTAATAAAAACTTCCCTTTATCTTAATAATTCTGGACAATTTTGTTACCAAGATGACAAATGTGGAATGTCTCCTTGGCGACAATAGCTTCTGCTAAAAGAATTGCATTGACCCGAAACGGGGTCATAATATTGGCATTTGGTCACACATCACAGCTGAACACGGCACGACTTATCGGTTTCTCGCTGGGGATAAATGGTTTTTGCTCTGAAATGGGACATCAATTTTGCTGGCAGTGAGCCCCGGTAAACAGCAACGGGACTGGGATTGTCAATCTGTCCGCCATTGTTGTCCGTTTAATAAATGGAATGGGCAATATCGTGTGTGAAATATTGCGCTCAATAAACGTTTATTGGTCTATTTTGATTTCGTCGTCGTTGAACACACAGTTTTAGAGTCAGTCAGTGTCCCAATGGATGGCTGAGGGGGAAGAGTCTTGAAACTGAGAGGAGCAGGGGTAAAAGGCGAAATGTACGAAAGAATAAAAAAAAAACAGAAAACAGAAAGAATAATAATAAAAGAGGAGCATGTTGGGTAAATGAACGAAAGCACGAGGAGGACCGAGGGAAGGGAAGCGGGTGGGGTAGTGGCGTGCGTTGAGACAGGATGAAATTTCAATTGACACTCGTCGCCAATTTGGCATCACAACATTCCGAACAGCATTTTATTGCTCTCTGTCTGTGACATAACCCTGAAATTCGTCTCTTGCGTTCGACTGCTTTATTTTTAATAGTCATCGCACTACACTGCTCTATGCTCCTAACCCTGAGCTCCATCCACATCGAAAACACATTAGCACTAACCAAGCGGTAAATTCACAAATCCCCGCGTTAATTGACGGCATGGCACGAATTATGTTTCACAATTGGGTCCATATTTAATAAAATTTAATTGCTGAAATTATGACCGCTAATAAGGTGACAGGAATGGCTCGATTATTTACTGCCTTTCCAATTATGCACCACGTGGTTAGTCGCATATACTTATTTCGCAAATAACGACACGATTTTTATAAATAGATCCCGTTTGAATGCCGCTCAGTATTAATGGCCTAAGTAGTAGAGTTGATAACCCGATAATAAAAAGAACTATTTATTGGGTTATTGTCTAAACAACATTGTATTGTTGGCTTAAGTATTGTATAGTATATTTCTGTTACTATTCTGAATTTGATTGATTGATTTATAGGTATTTGACGCCTCGTATAATTATTTCATAACCGTAGAGTTTCTATTTTTTTAGTTAATCGTAACTTTTTGAAAAACAACCAAATCTACTTCTATAAAAAGCTTGTATAGATAGTTAATTTCTATTCAACCGATTTAAAGATTTTATTTTCGAGAAGAAGGAAGTATCCGCTGAAAAGTGGAATCGGCGATTCTAATAGTTTTAAGAAAAAATTAATTTAAATATCTATTTACGAATAACGTTATAAATCAATGAAGTATCATAAGTTTGTCATTAAATATACAGAAAATTTTAAAATATAATTCAGAACTATATGTAAAACATAGTCATAAAAATACCCTCTAAATTTTTTAAAAAATATTTTAGATATTTGTCGCGCGCGAGCTAGAAGGGTAGCATGCAAAATTCATACAAAAAAGAGAGTTTGCTTTGTTTTCAACTCCGTCTTCAACTCTGTTTTAAACTAAGTCAGCCTTAAATGTATTCTGTCTGGAAATCACCAAATTGACACGTTCGCCATCTTGCATTAGTATTGGTTTTGTGTACAAATATAATTTTTATATTATTATTTCTTTACGTTGTCTTTCTACAGGGTTTAGGACTATTACAAAGAAATTTCTTTCGGAGGAGTAAAAAACGCCGAATACCAAAAACAGTCTTAATAACTCAAATATAGTAATGGAAACTTAGAACGAGAAACAGAAAATAAGATTGATAGACGTTTTCTTTAGAACCCCATTAATTGGATCATCTGCGTTATGCAAGTCAATACTCTCATATATGTACTCTGGGATAATACATCCGTACATGCATGAACATGTCGCAGCTGCTCTATTACTATTAAAATACATTATCAATGCTTTTTGTTTGTAGTTTTTCCATGTTTTTGATTATCCGATGTACATCTTCCCCTATTACCTCGGATAAGCGGGATTCTACTATATTTTGGTATTCGACCATGTGAAAGTTAAACAAAAACTGCAGGTCATCATGGAGTGTATTCTTTTCTTGCTTCTAGTCATGTTTCGATGTCTGCATCTTCGATAAAATTATATATCATCCAGAAATAAAATTTTCCACTGATTATCAGTGGAACTGATTCGATGGGTCCCGAAACTTAGTACTATTCGTAAAAACATACATATAATTTTTAATTGAAGTTTACATTTTGAAATGAAATCCAAGGTATTTGGTTAATTTTGGTAATAATTTGTTAATAATTAATTAATAGTTGTATATTATACAGTTGTTTATCGCTTCCTTAAAATACTTGTGTTAAATAATTTTTTGTTTTGCGGGCATGGTGTTATACATAACTAATACTTATATTCAATTTAAATACATGAGATTTATATAATTCATTGACAATCATATGACAATACACAATTTGTCAACCCTACTTTAAGATCAACGCTTCAATGAGCGAAATACTTGAGCACAGAGTTATTAGATAAATGAAATGGCATGGGGGATGTCGAGTCGTTGCATTTTCGCCAACAATCTAATGGCTGTCGTGAAACAGATTTCATAGAATTGTTGCAGGATCAATGAAACAGCGCTCGTTCGAGCTGTGTTTTGTGTGATTGAAGGCCATTTCAAAGAGATGTGCATTTGTTGATTTTGATGGCTGACTGTGTTTTCGCACGAATCACTCCAATCAGCATTTCTCTCCTTGTGAAGATGGATACACGAGACCCCGATCCTCAGATACACACAAAACCCCTCGCCTCGGTGTTATTCCAATTTATGACAGCTGTCAACGAAATGTGATGAAAAATTCCTTTGCTTATTCTTCAATTTGTATGATATGTGTTATTGTATCATAACCCAACCATCTGTGGGACACATGAATCATTATCTAATGTCCCCCCTATCACAAGCCATGTCGTCCCATTTAATAGTTTCCAATTAGCCTCTATCTCCTTTTCTTCATTTCTTCTGACGAGTGTCAGATTTTTTTTTCTTTTAAAAAAGATGTTCAATCAAGATTGCGATTCTATAAAGTTCGCAGAAATGTTGATCAAACCTTTGATTGATGCTCTTGCTCAATCTGAACTTACTTTTATTAAATATTTTATTATACAAGACTTTTGTGTGCTATATAGAAAGAGATGTTTCTTTTCATTAAGATTTTTCAAAGGGATTTATTCTTCAATATATTTATTTATCTATTAATATAAAGTTTTATTTAAATACTTAGATAAAGAAAGTAAGCTATTATTAAACACTAGTAAGGTTTTGCAATGTTTTCTACAATTGGATGATGATTGTGTTGGTTTTGATTTTTTGTTGTCTCGTTCTTGCAATCATATATAGTTCTTAACATAAGAGATACATTTTCATTCTCCTATTTGAAACCCAATTATGAAAATAGTTATTTGTGTTACAAGGTTGGAAAATGAGTCGTTTTTTAATTCATAAATGTGTGAAATACAAGTCATTAGGCGAGTTTTTCATCGTTTAAGAGTTAATAAATGGATTTTACACCCAAACAGAATATACATTTTATTGCAATATCCTTAAAATTCACATCAAACTAGTTAAAAAAAATAAAATACAAGGTCTCTGGTTAAACGGTTTTCGGGTACTATTTTATCGTTATATTGACCTGGATTAAAAATTGTACTGAATTTACCTCAAAATGGTTCCGATTTTTTTTTATAAATATTATTTTCTATTACTTTTATTTACATTTGGCTTTTATGTTTAATATAATTTTCCTATGAAATGTTTTTTAGTATTCAATATTTACTACTAGTATTTAACTTCTTAAAAAAATATATATATCCCACAACATTCCGGTATGGAACTAGGGGTAGTCTCAACCTCAACCAACGGGTGTTAGATTTTCCATGACTATTTAGATTCAGTGTATTATTAGTCAATTAATAGCACCTAGACCAGTTGAAAAAAATCCTGTCAATCCTACCCGCCCAGGGATCGAACCCACGGCCTCCGAGGAGGCAGACGAGAGTGTTACCACTTACTTCGTCTATGGGGCGGGTTAACTTCTTAATACTACAAAAATTAATTAAAGCACTTAAGCATATGGCTATTTTAATAATTGGGTCTATAATCGAGATGCAAGCAAGATTTAAATGTTTATTTGGAGTTTATTAGTTTATAAAACTCTCACCAGTTGGAAAATGTGGAAAGTTTTAAAGGTTTTGCCTTATTTTAAGTAGCCAAACTATAATTTGTATGAAATTTACACAAAACGGAATACGGAACGGCGGTCTCAAAGTAAGTTTGATCAATCTCACGTTTTTAGTATGTAATTGTAATAGGTTTCCAACATATTTTCAAAATAATTGTCATTTCAAATAAGAGTGAGAAGCATATACAAATTTATATTTTTTTCATTTATTTTGTTCGTTGTTAGTCTATGATTTTCAAGTAAAACATAGTTTTTATGATAAATACGTCTCTGACGCAAATATATTTGATGTAAAAACAATTTAGTAAAAATTAAAGCAGGTAATTTTGCTATTTTAATAGTAAATATACATAATAGTATGTATCAAAAAATGAACACATATTACCTCTAGATAATATAGAGAATTTAATATTGAATTTTAATTAAATGTTTTGAATTACTAATTTCGAAGATAACTCAACCCTTCATTAGTCTATATTGCTTAGTAATAATTTATGATATAATGTATCCCTAAACAAGAGTTTATAGACTATTAAATTTCTACATGCCTGCCTGATAACATTCAAAAGTCTATTGATAATGGATCTTTTCATCGATATTCCATCCACATGCTAATCAGGAGCACATAAATAAATTTAAATAATAATTGAATGGAAATAATGTATCATAAGCAGCTACCGCAACTAAATAATTTAATTACGAGTCCTGATCTCGCAAATAATCTCATAAATAATTCAGAAAATGATGGTATAATTATGAGTGGTTCAATTATTAATGGGCCATTAAGCAAGAAGGAAAAGAGCTGAGCCCCCTAAAGAAAAGGAAATCAACACACTATGCAAAACTTTTGGGGGGTTTGTTGGTTGGTTTTCTTGTCATTTCCGGAATTACTTTATTAGGCGAACTTAACTTTCTCTCAAGAGCTGGGGCTGCCTTGTAATTGTTTAGAAATTATTTAAATTACTATCAAGTGAAGGGGGAAAGGAAAGTTTGAAGAAAATAAAAAGCAATAAAAGACGCCCCAACAAACTTTCAAGATTCGCAATCGAAAGGCATAACATTTTGCCAACTAATTACGTAGAATGCTGCTGCTCTCTCTCCTTTCGCTGGCTGATTCCAGATGACGTCAACTGGGTTGTTGTTTTGCCAACTCTAATTTCTTCTTCGCCGTGGTGGAGTGTTTTTGAGGGAAGGCAGCAATAGAAGAAAGAGTGGAAAAGGGTGGAAAGAAAGCGGGACCTGTACCAGACAAGAAACTATATGGATTGTTTATGGCTGCTTATAGTAAGGCGGTCGTAAAAGTTAATGATGGGAAAAATTCGGTAATAGACTTGGTAAATTTGTGATGTAGGTGCAGATGGAGATTCGTTGTTTTGGCGAAAATTCCCCATTGAATAAGTATCCTCATCATCTCCGTCCTCCGTCCCCCCACATTTGGCTGGCTGTGTCTCTAAATGTTTGGCCAGGGCTTGACAATGTTAGCAAAATCGTAAAATTGCTTATCTATTCGCTCGATTGAACAGTATTAGGCAATTTTTTTGTGCAAATGTCGAAAGGATTTCGCTCTGATTCAAGTCATTTATTTTAACGACAATGTCATTTGTTGATCGATTTCATTTGTGCAGAGACACACCACCCCCTTCAGTTATTCCACCAGTCAATGATGATGAATCAAAAAGGAAGCACAAAAAGAGTTTCCCTCGGTTCACATTCTGAAATGTGCTGATTTAAGGGATTTAAGCAAAATGGATTTATTTGTATCTCTCCGAATTTCCATAAATGGACTGCGATTCAAATTATATTAGGATTTTTTCGTTGCCTCCTTTCACAATGTAACGTCAAAATTTCTTTGACGTGGATTTCATAAAGTTGTAATGTTAGTTCAGATCGAAATATTTGTGTGGAGATGAATAGAAGTATACCTTTAAGACACAGTTTCAATTATTACATTATATTTATTAAAAACTCTTTTGCATTATAAAATTAGAACAATAATATGAAAATGAAAACAGGAAAATATCAAAATATTTCTTACTAAAATATTACAGCTTAACATCTGGTTGACTTTTCATAAAATTATAAGCAAATCGATATAAATTGTTTTATGTAATCATAATTCGTTAATTATTTATTTAAAAGCATTTTTAGCTTAAAACATTGGGTGTTTCTATATACATGAGCGACCACAAACTCTGTGCTGTTAAATTTTTTCCTTTTATAATTTAGCTGTAATCAGTTTATTTAAAAAAATTTAACTTAAATCAATTGCTAATTAACGCATTTACATATTTATTGAATTACTCTAGAAAAGTTTGTAAAATACAATAGATAATAGCAATCAATTTGCTAGGTCTATTTAAGTGAGCTGCAACAATGTAGTATTTTTTATTTTGTAGTGGAGTTGTCTGGTGGAAAAAATTGAAACGTGAGAACTAAAAACTC
Source organism: Clogmia albipunctata (assembly GCA_001014945.1). Taxonomy (NCBI): domain Eukaryota; kingdom Metazoa; phylum Arthropoda; class Insecta; order Diptera; family Psychodidae; genus Clogmia; species Clogmia albipunctata. The sequence goes on from JXOV01005603.1 coordinate 19,261, forward strand.
ATTCGATTTAAACCACGAAGCTGAAACGGCAAAATTTGGCTGGAATTATATTTATATTTTTACACGATGCAAATACTATTACACAAATCAATAGTTTTAAACTCAAATTTAAAGAAGATTCATTAATAAATCTGATAAGTGCTTCTTTCGCATCATGTTTCAATCGTTTTTTATGGCCCAATTTTCAATTTGAAAATCAATTGACCTTTTAAAGCGACAATTTGTTGTAAAAATATGTGTACAAATTGTCAATTCTGTGAATGAAGCAAGTTGGTTAATAAGATTGATTTTGAATTGGACTAGGAAATTTGTATGAAATTTTGGCCTAGTTTCTTCTTCATGGCGGCTGTTTACTGTTTGCATTTTTTCAATTAGCACCGGTAAATAATTTACTTGTATATTTCAGTTTTAAATGTATCGATAAACGGAATATGATAGTTATTTTAACATAAATGTACCATTGTATGCAAGAATATTTTGATAAACTTTATATTAAACTTAAAGACATTGTGTCCAAAGACCTGCTTGGGAAATGAAAGTTTAAATCTAAATGAATTGAAATTGATATAATTAAATTTATAAATTAAGGGCATTCGATTTTTTAAAATAAATCAATTTTCCCTTTCAATTCCTGTAAGGAACATGGGGAGCCTAAACTTCAACCAACGGGCTAAGACTTTCCATGACTATTTATTTTCGGTGTATTATTAGTCAATTAATAGCACCTAGACCAGTTGAAAAGGGACCCAGTCAATCCTACCCGTCCAGTGATCGAAGCCATCTCCTCCGAAGAGGCAGCCGGATGCGTTGCCACATCAGCTATGAAGCGGGTCATTAGATTTTTTAATTTGACTAAATTATTTGATTATCCCGCATAAAAAATTTACTTTTTTAAACAAAATTTTAAAATATTCAAAAAACTATGATTTCAGATGTGTACCTTTGAGTATAAATCAAAAACTTTCAATTTCTTTAGGGAATAAATTACAAATGTATTAGATACCCCATAATCTTTTGAAAAAGAAAAGTTGTTGACTAACTCCTGTTAGTTTTTTATAAACAATGAGGCCCCTACACCTACAAAAAAATTGGTAACACCTATTCCAGTTCGAAAATATCGATTTCACCTATTTTTCAATAATATCAATATTTAATTGAAAATTTTAGTATAGAAACCGTAGTTATTATTATTAGTCATTATAGAACTATTATGATCAGAGGAACTTATATTACAATCATTGATCCTATTTCCTTCAACCGAAAGTGTCAAGTTTCATTATGGAATTATCTTCCCTTTGAAATTTATAAGAAAAATTTAATTCGTCATAATTACTTCTTTAACTTGAGTTAAATTTATTAGCAATCAATAAAGAAAAATGTGGGTAATTAAGGCGATTTGGCCAAACTTTGAGTAGCTAGCGACTTAAAGATGATTTGCCAATAATAGCGCGTGAAACAATAACAGTGAGGGAGAGAGAGAGCTCAATTCCAGAAATCCCTCGACAATGGGCCTAAATTTGAACATTTTACTGAGTGAAATCCTCCCACGGCTCTTTAAGGTTGTTATTTGTTTGCGCACGTTCAGGATTTTGGCAGAGAGGAAGATTATTTAAATCAAATTTGGGGACAATTCCATTCAATCAGAAATAACATTTTATTGTGTTTCACAAACTCGCTCTCTTCTTTCCCTGGCAACACAAATTCACATCTCTCGTCTACTGTTTCAGCAGTTCCATTCGGTATTTATTATCGCTTGGTTACGGTATATATTTAAAGGTATATGTCTTTGTACATTGATAAATATTTTTGCAAATAAGTTGGCACATATATAGAGAGAAAGAGAGAGCGAGAAAAAGTTGCGGAAAAAATATCCCGAGTTCATTTGTTTACGGTTCAATAGCGAAAGTTTTTCGATCTCTTTGGGAAACTTTTCGATCCATCCCCTCACTTTTTCCCTCCCTACACTCTTTCTATGTAGCTCTGTTATCGGTAAAAGAATGGAGGATGGAACAGCAGCAGAACACAATCGAATCGAATCTGAAAACGGAAACAAACAATTGGCAAACACATTTTCGTATCTGCAAATTTGCCCCTTGAAATCGTCAGCATTCGCGCGTCAATCAGTTTTCAAGTTTTCAATTTGCAATCGTGTTTTTGTGTGCAAAGTTTTCGCTCCTCTCCAATCGCAACATCGAATCTAATAAGTCACTTTGTTTTTGATAAATTATGGCAGCCAAAATAACGAGGACTAGAAAAGGATTCCACTTTCAGTTCAGTCTTCTTTTCTCTTTTTCTGTTGAGCAATGAGCAGTCATCCATAAAATATTATTTACTACTTTCATAAAGCTCAAGTGCTGAACAAATTTTGCAAAATCGTTCCATCACCACTGACTCTTTCGTTTATATTAAACTATGTCTATATAAAGACCTTTATATATTTGTAGCAAAATGTTCTATAAAAAGGCACCCCCACCCGCCATGGAAACTTCTTAAACGTCAATGAATGGGTGAGGAGTGACTGGCCCGGAATACTAATAGTATGTCAAATTGCCCCTAAATAGAAAAAGGACGACAAGGATAAATGAAAGAAGCAAATCCCAAATGTAATAAAGTTCCCATTTAGCACCTGGCATTCGTGACCAATTTACTAGTATTTTCTTTTCCGCGTCCGTTAATCTTTAGGCCAGTCCTCCTCCTACGTCTTCAGCTCTCCATCTCTCTATTCATCAAATATAATAAATTGGAAACCAAATGTCGTCCCGCACAATTTCGCCTTTCATCAAAACACAACGCACACAGCCCTTCCTGATTTTCCACCTCAAATTGAATGAATATGAATTATGGTGGCCCAAAGAATTGCTGTAAATCAGTCCCAGCGGTTTCAATTACATTAATGGTAATACCTCTGTAATGACAGTCTTAATTACCGTCATTTCACAGCACAGAGTCAAGTTACCATTAGTACCTGTGTCAGCGATGAATCACTGTGGTTTTATTCGGAAAATTGAAGGTTTAATTTTCCTGTGACATTAAAGATCTTCTAGTTGCCATGTGCTCTGGAAGCATCAATACTAAAAACCTAGGTAGTCATATTTAAAGAGGTTATCAAGAAATTAAATTGCAGTTAAATAAGATTACAAAATTTTAAAGAAAGTTATTTTAAAAATTATTTCAACATGTTATCTTAAATATTTGTATTGTACTGGTTGGGATAATTTGTAGACTTAAGGTTTGCTTGCTGCTATAAAATTGCATTTAAAAACAGTTTCGGATACTTATTTCTGGAATTCTCTCAATTCAATAGAAAATTTTAGTATTAAAGAGTTTGAGAAAAATCTGATAAATTTAATTGAAAACTAAACGTCCTCACAATATAATGTAAATAAAAAATTAGAGCAAATAGATGTTGAACTAGCTTCTTGTACATATTCGTAATATATTATGTACTGAACTATTACTGTAACTTAGATGAAAGTTGGCGAAATAAAATTACAAATAAAGTGTAATCTTCTCTTGTTTATTGTATTTTTTTCATATCAATTTTGTAGATAATACAAAGAAAACATTTCCTTTTTAAAAAACTCTATAATTTTTTTATTATTATTATTGATGAAAATAACTAATAAAAAGTCCTTTTTTAAGAGTCAAAATTGGGAAAACATTTTTTTTTATTCCATACCAAAAAGGTGCTTTTTAGGTCACAAAGCGGTCAATTTTACAACAAAACTTCACTTTTTGTTGATCTAGGCCATGCTGTGCGACCGTTAATATGTCATATTTATAATATTAGTTGGTCATGTATTTAAGAGAACATAGAATAAAAAAATGTTCTGGCCATGTGTAAAAAGTCAGGTTTTTAATTCTTAAACATGGAAAAATTGCCATTGGCTCAATTTTCTATACTCATTTCCTCCATAAAAAGGATGATTTTACGACAAGGGCACAAATAGCTATAAAGACATTATATAAAGTAATAATAACATTAATCAAATGTCAAAGGGCAATAAACAATTTATTCTAAGAAATGTTATTATTAGGTTTTGAACGACAATAAAATGAGTTATTCAATATCTTTTATTTCATGATTATTGATAAATTAATCCAAAAATATATATAATTAAATTTCATATATTTTATGTGTTTAAAACATGTTTAGCATTTTTTTATTGAAAGAATATTTTAATGAACTTAATTGTGTTGTAGTGGATGACGCACCACTCTTCCAGATTATTCCATAGATTAGCTTAGTATTAGTAAGTAGAGTAAAGTAGAGTGTAAGACGTTATTGTAGAGGGAGACTTAAGCTGACCGCCGTCGAGGCAAGGTCCAATAAAGAACACCGAGCTTAAGCTCTAAATAAACTCTTTCATTTTAACAAGTGATAATCAAAGTAAGTACAATAGTACTGTTATAAATGGCGATCATCTTTTCTATTATTAGATGTCGATCCTGCCACGTTACTGATAGTCATCGGTTTCGAGTGAGACGAATCTGTGATTCTGAAAGACAATGTTATTCAATGGATATCCTGCCATACACCTAAAAATGGGACAGGTGTAAGTGAGCTAATCGCCTCGGATGTCCGAGAAAAAGTAAAAAAAAACGCAGTCAGAAATGTGTAAAAGTGACTAGACAGCACAAAGAGATTATTAAAAATTGTGACAAAAGTGCGCAAAAAGACAACAGTGCGAGATTACTGCACGAAAATCAATTTAAAATGANAGTGAGCTAATCGCCTCGGATGTCCGAGAAAAAGTAAAAAAAAACGCAGTCAGAAATGTGTAAAAG
>JXOV01005613.1:0-20826 GCA_001014945.1 Clogmia albipunctata
GATCGGGTATAGTAACTCGATTTAAAAGTCTGTAATCCTAATGTGCTTTCGGATTTCGGTACCATGTGCAGAGGAGAGCAACAGGGTGAATTTGAAACCTCGCAAATGCCTACATTAACCATGTGGTCAAATTCAGCNACGGCTTTGTACGTGTTCGGTGGCAAGCCCTGGGAGTATAGTAAGAGAGGGCTCCCTTGGTTTCAATATAATGAACGACCGAGTGTTTGACTGGTTCGTTGTAGTTTGGTTGTCTCGTCAGTTGCGCGAATTTGTTCAGTATGACGTCAAATAGTGCATTGCCACGGACAGCTATTGATGGAATTTCTGGATTTGGAATTTGGTGCGCGATTGCGTTCACGCGAAGTGTCGTTTTGGTGTCGAACAGTCGTTTTTGTTGAATGTCAAGTAGCAGTCCGTGTTCGTGAAGAAAGTCCGCTCCGAGGATCGGATGTGTCACGTCTGCCACAACAAAAATGTGTGGAAAAGTTCGTCGTAAACCAAGTGACAATTCCAGGTTAGAGGTTCCATAGCTTTTAATGGGAGACCCGTTTGCAGCTATTAAGTGACAAGAGTTGTCNTTCAAGTAGTCCGTGTTCGTGAAGAAAGTCCGCTCCGAGGCTCGGATGTGTCACGTCTGCCACAACAAAAGAAGAAGTTCTTTCAAAGAAAGATTGGTTCAATAAAACAGAAGTTTTAATAAATTATGACATACATTCCTTCGAACTTATAAAATATTTGTTTAACAAAGGCCTTATAAAGACGTGCAAACATTTTAAATTTTCAGGCACTGAATCATTGCCAATTTCTCAATTTTTAATTAATAATTTTGACCCAAGTATGGTTAAAGACTTTTATGAAAACTTATCTTATATTGGAAATGAGGAAGTTGCTCGATTTCTACTTCAAAATGAAATATCCTTAAAGTGTGAAGCCTTAGAAACACTTTCACTTGAGTTCATTTTAAGCACAAATCCGCCAATGGATTTTATTTTAGAAAGATTTGTATATTTCATTAAAAACAACACCGACCAAATTGGCTTATCTTTGTGCAAATATTTTAAAGAAAATAAGACCCTTCTTCCAATTTCCAAATTGTTATTAGTTATTCGAGATTCACAACTGAGAACATGTAACTGGCTTTGGCATTACGACTGGTCACCATCAGATCAAAAAGGATATGATCAACTATTCCTCTATTCTTGCGTTGCAAATCATCTCATGTTTACTCAAATAAGTCTGAGGTAGAGGGCGAATATTAATAACGCAACTTCCCTAGAATATCCCTTATTTCCAGTTATCTTTTATGCAATTTGTTACAACAACATTCAAATGACGAGACTGTTATTAGAAAGTGGAAGCGACACAGGTTTCTTATTCCAAGGATTAACTTTGCTGGATCTTGCAATTCTTGTAGCTAAGGGAAAAGTTACAGAAACAATGAAACTGTTATCAGAATATGGAATTCATTCAGTGTATAATTTGGATTTTTCGAATTTCACTCCTCAAAATGAATTATTTTATGCTATTATAAGAAATGTCCCAATTATGTTTAAATCTGCTCTAGAAAATGGGGCCAATATTAATTTAAGGTATGAAAGAAATGGGGGTGGAACTGTTCTTCATTTGGATTGTAGTACTAAATTCAATAAATGAATAGACATTAGGAATTTGATTCTTGAGTCAGGAATAGATTCATCAATTAAAAACTGGGATAATTGCAGTGCTTTCGATTTGGAATTAATTTGTAATCCATCAGAGTCTTTGTCAAAATATTTTCTTAGTTTCAGTTCTTTTCAAATCCTTATGGGCGGACTTTACCGAGTGGATATCTCTCTAATGGAATTGGGATTAGAGAGAGGGGCAAATAACAATTCCCTTTGTGATAACTCTTTTCGAACAACACCACTTCATAAAGCTTCATCAGACTTTCCTTTGGAAATTGTTAAACTACTTTTAAATAATGGAGCCAACCACCAAACACGGGACTTTATGAAAAACACTACTATCAGGAATGCAACTTGGCGGGACAATGCAGAAATAGTCGAAGAACTGTTGTCGAAAGAAGATGATATCAAGCATTGCGTTGATCAGTTATTTGATGTAGCTTTTAATGAATTCAATTTCAAAACGTGTGAGTTATTGTTGAGAAGAGGAGCTAATGTTCATCACTTGACCAATAGACAGTCCACCTTTGAAAGTGTATGTCGATCAACTAACCCCAAGAGTTCTGAAATGGCCAGTCTACTCTTTAAGTTCAATGTTCAGTTCGATCAATCGTTTCTTGTTATTGTAAAACTCCACATGAATCACGAAGTTACTAATATTCTATTAAATCAGATTAATAAAAATAATTTATAATTTTAATTTAGTGATGATGTAATTAGGTCTTACTTTATATTATATATAAATAAAAATAAGAAATACAACTAGAATTTTATATTTATTTGTTGTCGATAATTTGTATTTTTCTTAAATTCTTAAAACACATCTGTTTAAAATGGTAATTTTTTATATGGAATCAATCAACTCCATTTACGTCAGCACAACGAGTTTATATTTTTATTCAGATCAATTGAAAATATTGCAAGGGTTTCGCAAAATACATATTCTTTTGTTGGTTATTTTATGCTTTTAAAATTATTTCTGGCCTTAAAATAATATTTGCAAGAATTAAAATCATAACTTTGGTATTTTTCAAACAGCTTTTGGACAAAATGGCATACCTGTCGTTTTGTCTATAAGTGCTATTTATTTAATTTAGCCGTACATATTTTATCCATAAATAGCCAAAACGCCCTGAAATTATGAGTACTCACCCCACCATGAGTACTGGAGGCAAGACGATATCGAAGCCCAAATGTTCGTACATTATAATGAAGAGAACTGTTCACCTATATACTCTTACGATCTTTTTCCAAGATTTAGACCCGGAGAAGGTTGGTTAATTGTTTGCATTGGACTCACGATATTTGCATTTGCATTCCTCGGTCAACAAAGTGTTTTATTTGAGAATTTCATCGAATTTACCGGAATGTCATTTTGTTCATTCGGTTTTACAAAGCGAGTTATTGCCGATTTCTGTTTATAACTGTTTGATTTTCTTTCTGCGCATTTCTTGCAACATTTGGATAAAAAAAATAAAATTATTCCCACGACATTCCTGGACGGAACTTGGGGTAGTCTCAACCTCAACCAACGGGTGTTAGACTTTTCGTGACTATTTGTTTTCAGTGTATTAGTGGTTAATAGCTTCTAGACCAGTTGTAAACGGATCCAGTCAATCCGCCTATTTCATTTATTTGTTTGCGCCATCACAAATTTATAATTCGCTATGAATATTATTTCGCAATGTTGTTGATATACACACAAATGGAAACTTTTTCGCGCTAGAAAAATATCCGCCCGGGATTTGATCCCACGACCTCGAGGAGGATGTCCAGGGTATTAACCGCTAGGACACAGAGGCAGATGCAACATTTGGATATTAATTTGAATAAATGGAAAGCCAAACATGTTTACTGTGGAATGTGACTTTGTTGTGAAACACCCATATAATAATATCATCCAAAAACAAAACAGTATGTCTTTTTGTACATACTCGTACTTTCCTTAATTGTAAAAAGCAAGTTTTAATGCTAATTGTCATTGTGATTGTTTTTATGTGTTTGCTGACAACATTATGTGTTAAATAATTTCCCAGTTTTTGACCAGCATTAAAACTATTTCAAAGACAAATAACTTCTTTGGTGGTACAGTAAAACCGGCAGTTTTACAGTTCAAATAACTTTACCCACATAAATGTAGTTCCTGGCTGAAAGCCCAACAGACCATAATAATAGGAAAATGGAAGTAGAGAAAAAAAGGCAATCAAGACTCATAGGTATAAACGGATAATGTATAGATAGGGGAACGTGGTTTTGCTGGCATAACAGAAAATTGCTTTATAATAGCACCATAATAGAGACATAAATCAATCTGCAATAACTTTGTTAAATATCGATATCAATTATCGTATTAATTAAATAACGTTAATAATAATTTTTTATTCTTGCTCTTTTCAAATTTTCATTAATATAAAAATTGTGAGGTTTTCTAAATTGAGTGAGTGAGGAAAATGAAAACTTGAAAATTCATACGAGTTTATTATCTGGCGCATTTGCTTGTTTGATTTATGAAATTGGATTTCCCGTGGTAATTGGTTCACTCTTTCCCATGCCTGAATTTATAGCGCGACACTTAGACGCTGCTTTTTTGCAAATTCACACATGTAGTTCAATATTTGCGTTCAACAATGATAAAAAACGTACTTTACTCGTATTACGTATTTCTGGATTCCATGAATTCTTTATTGAACACTGAATTTATTTTTGGAGAATTTCGATTTCTGATATTGAATAGAAGTTTATTGGCTAATACTTCGGAATTTTATGAGAACAATTACGACCACTTTATTGTTGGAGTGAGAGTTTTTTTTATAGAAATTCGCAGTCATCATTTATTATAAATGATTTTGTTTATGTAAATTTATTATAATAAATATTAAGCTAATTTAAGATTGATAATAATAAAAATAATTATATAGCAACTACTAATATTAAATACTAAAATAACAAAATCATTAATGTTCTATGTACTTACATCAAATCGACTTAATATCCAAATAATCCAATTTGAGAATTACACAATTGAACTGATTTTTGTTGATTACACTTTTCAATTTTATTTCAATGGATTACTTGTCAACCATAACACATTTTCATAGGATTTTCACTCAATACCCAAATCCAACACTTATTCACTGAACTCACTTATATCCACAAACTGAAATCCATGTGCTTTCGACTCACTCATAAATCTCTTCCTTCATCAACTTTAACTTTTTGAGAAGAGCAGGTTTTGAAGCAGAGCAAGGCTGTAAGAGAACAATGAGAGAGATATTTCTCAATAAAAGATAGGATATACTCGTAAAAGAGATTTTGATAAGATAGAACTTTGTTTTTATCTGCATAAACAATACTAAATGAAATTTAAATATAAATTCCAAAAAAATATAAGATTAAATATCTTAGCTTTAATGAATAGAGAGTGAAAACGAATCAATAAATTTAAGTCCTTCTATCCCTGTTCTCCTGACACAAATGAGTGATTTCGTAGTGTCAGGACACATTCCTTAATACAAATAATATTTAATGCATGGCTTCAGATATTAAATGCTTTTAATTCATTTTCTTAAAGTAATCTTAGACTTAATGCTCCTATTGAGAACAAGTGTATTCTTATCTTTATTACATTTTTATGACTTGACTGCTTCCATATCGTAAGAGAATACCATTAGATTGAATATTTATTGCATGTTATTTGAATTGAGTTTGGTTAGATGAATATAAGAAATAAAGAAACACTTTCATTGTTTAGTCGTTATACAACAATCTAAACTTACGAAGGGTATTTTAGTCTATAATAGTAAATAATGTTTGTCTCTGTCAATTTATCTGAGTTGTATAAAAACATAGGTAAAATAAGTTGCCTTGGGCTTGAATATTTTATATTGTTAGAAAAATAACATGTTGATTTTGTCAGTGGAAAAATAAATTTTCTTAGAAATGACATTCATAAAATATCTGAAATTCAAACTTGTTTTCAAAATATTTTATGGTTTTAAAGAAAACTTTATTTTTTCGATAAACAAATGCGATTTTAAGATATTTCAGCAGAGTTATTGGCCTTAAAGTCGTGAAGTGACAGAAAAGGATAAATCGGATGACAAAGTCCGTCCTCGAGGAATCTCAATTCACTGAACTGTGATAAATCTATAACTACATTTGTAACTATAAGAGTTTCAAGAAATTATTTCCCAATAGGTAGATATTTGTGTTTTTAGCGGTCTTATAATATATTTGACAGCATAAAACTGAAAGACTTAACACATAAAATTTCGTATTACTCGTGAATTAGGGTTATGACCGCACTGGTTTTTCCTTGATATCTCTGGAACCATAAAAAGCTGGAACTTCAAATTTACACGAAAAACCGCTTATACCGAAAGGGTCACCGTTATAGCCGCACCCTCCCTTTATCTTAGACAATATGTCCAGAATTTTGAACATTTGGGTCGCGATATTCTAGTAGACCGTCAGTAGCTCACATTGAGGGTCTAAATGCGTATCTAAAACTGGCCTTTTTGTGCACCTCTAGATACTAATATGGGCACAATAGCACAGCTAAGTAAGTCACAATCGCAGATAATATTTACTGAAATAGCGGAATTTTAAGCAACTACACGTCGTAACTAACAAAGGGCTCGTCGTATTTTAGCCAAACCATATTTAAATAAAGATTATAAATTACCCTATTATTTCAGTACTTCACTTTTATCTATCTGTGGATACATAAATCTTTAATATTTGGCAAAAATTACATGCACCACGATTAATTTAAGAAAGCGCTTGAAAAAACCAAACCGTAGCGTCAACCAAAACGCGCGCATACTCCATATAAAGCATTCTTATTAATATTATTTTGTTGTGATGATTTATTTCAACTTTATTTTCTTTATTGTTTTGTTTTAACACAAGTGAATTTCTGCAGAAAAGTAGAATCAGTTGAATGATGTATAAAAATATACAAATTAATTGGGACTGACCACTAAAATTAGGATCAGCTGGATTGCCGCCGTGACAAACTGAATTAATGAAAATGAACAAGCGTTTTGTACCGGAATCAAAAACCCCAGAATTAGTTTCATAATCAATTATAATCACACAGTAAGCATTTTTGTAAATTGGATTATAATTACATTTGAGTGTATAATCAAAATCGGTTCTCTCTGTTCCGAAAGGAAGCGTGTCACACGCAGGAAGATAGATTGAAAGAGTATAAGCATAATCAAGGTAAGGACATTTATTGAAAATATATTTTTTAATATAAATAAAATTAGTTACTATGTTACACGAATTTTTCTTATTATTTCAATCTGGACTATAAAACAAAAGTCTAGGTTTGTTGCAAATAATTAAAACGGAGGGCGGATTTTTGCCATACAAAAAAATCTTTTCATCCTTTTACGTCGTGTAGTGTTATTTTCTCCCAATGCGCCAACAAGAGAGAAAGTTTGGTAATTATTTTAGACTGAAATAGTTGATTGTCTATTGTTCAATGTATACAGCCCGAAAAATTGGGTCGCTATGTCATAGTAGGCAGCCGGCAAGTATCTTTAAATGTCTAAAAACTCATATTTCGAAATATTAGAAAATAGTATAAAAAAATTTAATTTCAAATAAAATAATGACGGCTATCGAAAACTGAGCTCATTATGCATTGTGGATGATAATATGGGCACAATAGGACATTTAATAAAGACACAGTTACGAGTAATATTTTCAGATATAGAAGATTTTAGGCTATTACGCGATGCAGCTAACAAACGGCTCAACGTGTTTAACTCAAACCATACTATTTTGAAGAGCAATTCCCTACACATCGTCCATACATAGTTTTAACATTGGACGATGGGTTCAGAATGCTAAGGACACTATAGAAAATAATTTATTTGTTAAATTTTGCCTTAGAATCATATTGAAGATAAGGGTTGTGCATTTATAGTGCTGATCAATGAAACAAGTGCTTTTGTACGATTTTTCGCAAAACATATCATAGTATTTGATTTGTTAAGAGTGATATTGTGTGTAAATTTGAAGCTCCTGCGATATCTGGTTCCAGAGATATCAAGGAATCGTTGGTTTGTTTATAGAGCTAACTCGCACTGTTTATTATTATTGTGTTGAAAGGGAGAATAATTACCGCACTTTAGTATCAATTGCTTCTTCAATTCACCCCAGCTTTTGGATAGTATTTCTCAGTAACTACATGTACTCTGCTGCTAAACCACATTTCGATTTTTGTGTAAAACAACACTTGAGGCATTGTCTGACAACCATTATAATCTCTTGTCGGAAACTGTAATATTATTATTTAAAAAACAGAAAAAAATCAATTAAAACAGAAATTGCTTTAATATATAAATATAATATACAATTTAATAGAAAAACATTAAGTGATATATCACACTTTTAAATATTACTCATTGATTTTCACTTCAATTATTGTTATATGCATGATCGTTAACCTTCAGTTTGTCGCGTGTGTGTGCGAGTTCAAGACGGATTCATGAACTTGAACCTAACACGACCCGTCCAGATTGGAGGGAGGACAAACAGGCCAAAGCAGAATAAAGAAGAGTCGTCACGTTTCAGGACAACAACGATTATTATTTTGGATACAGAAGCGACAAGTCGCAAATTCGTAATCGTTGAATTAAATAAATAGTTTTAATTTTAAGTTTAAATAAGTATTTCAATTAAGACTAAAAAGTAAAAGAAGGGTCTTTAATATTATAACCAGAACATTACTTCATAAAGTTTTCATTTAATAGCAAGTTCCACTTATCCGCAAAAATCACTTATGATAAAGCCTCCCAAATTCCATGTGCTTTCGAATCACGCACAAAACTCATCCTTCATCATCACTGAGTTCTCAGTCATTGAGAAAAACAGGACTTGAATCAGAGTCAGAGAAACGATGCTAGAGAACAAAAAGAATGAAAGAAGGAAAGTCAATAAAACGAGAAGGCTTTGTAAAAAAAGAACTTATTATCTTTTTTCAATTTTTATTCGCGTAATATTCAAAAGTTTCCTATAAAGCAGTTTTTAAATAACAAGTAAAAAAAGTGCAAGATGGGGAAAAACAAATTGGGAAATAAATAAATTGAAGAGTACTCGTATCCACAAAACCTATTTATTAGACTAAACGACCTTGACCTACTAAAAAGAGAAAGTTCGCAAATGTTAAACCGAATCAATAAATTTACTTCACTTTATGCATGTTTTGACTTTTGAATCAAATGATTTATTTCATAATGTCAGGATATATTCCATCAAACGGAACCACTAATAAATTTCTTGTCAAAGTTTTGTTATAGAACTCAATAAATATCTATTAAAGTATTTAAAGACAAGTTTAATTTTCCTAATTTTTGAGATTCCATGTTCAAAATAATAAATTAAATAAAATAATAAATCCCTTTAAACATTTTCAAATTTACAAAAAAAATCAGTTGAACGCAAAGCAAATGAATGAACAATAAATCCGTATAAAGAGCCGTTTTCAATTCAGAAAACATTTTCTAAAGAAAACTTTTACTTCTTTGTATTGGTTTGTTTGAAGAGGACAATTAAATTTTTTAGCTAATTTAGTTAATTATTGTTTTGAAATTATTTCCTAACTTTGATTTGAGGACCAAATTTAATGTTATAATTTTATTTTGAATAATATCTTACTAAAGAATTTACTTTTTAAATTTACGATAATAACCAGGTTTTAGAAATTGCTATAGAATATTTTATACATTTTGATTTATTTACAATTAAAATTTCTAAGTTATCGTTCGGTCTTCGAATGATAAGACCAAAAATTGAAGGGTTTGCTGAAGACACACAGACGATAATCTATTTGATACATTCAATTCTTCTAGAATTGAAATATCTGTACGATGTACGGTCCAAAATACTCTTAACATTAGTCTCCAAAACTACCCTACGAGTTCACCTTAGGGAAAGTCCGAATAGAAAACCAAATGTCAAATGATTTCTAATCATTTAAGGGAGCTTGGACAGAAATGAGGAGGGCTTTAATATTAGAGGACGAAACATCTCTAATCTAAGTTATGCGGACGATATAGTTTTATTGGCATCTTCAGAGAATGACATGGTTAACTGATTCAAAAAATTTTAAGGGTTAGCAATACATTTGGCTTACAAATAAACAAAGCGAAGTCAAAATTATGATTGTTGACCTAAATAATCAAACTATTTTATAATACAAAATCATGTTTCAATTCGAAATTATAGAAATGATTCAAAATGATTTAGGTATTTATCAAAAATAAGGATGTTTCCATATTTTGTAGATAAAACAAAGAAGGAAAATTAATTCATTTGTGTTAAAAATTATTTATTTAGTTTCTGTTTATGTATATTCACTAAGCATGTACAGTGGACTAGTACTATTTCGAATATTATTGAACATGTAATTTGGAATTAAATTAAAGCTCCAAGACTTTTTAAAAAAGTTAGTGGTAAAAAATTTAACAAAGATTAGACTTTACACATAAACAATTACAAAGGAAATTATTTTCGGATAACAGACCATTGTAGTGATATTATTTATAAGTAACGAAATTGTGGAAGAAAGCTCATCTGAAGCCGAATATCGTACTGAGTCTCTTATTAAATACTAATTTTCCCAAATAGCCTTTTTTTCTCTCACTCAGCGGATCAATAAATGTGGTGATTTATTACAGCCTCTGGATCTAATAGCAGCAAATTAGAATTATTGGATTAAGAAAAGGGCATGCAGTTTGTTTTTCTATTGACCATCATTAATATTCCACTCTCCTTCTGTCTACTGTTTTCTTTTCTTTTATTATAGAAAAACCAAAATCCATTTCTATGATAAGTATCCTCCTGACATAAGGATTTTTACTAATGACTTTTTAAACCCGATAAAGGAAACACGACTTCAGAAATTTTAACATTTCCGTTAAATATAGAATAAGCTTGTACTTAAGTTTTGTATTTCAAAGTGACCTATTTTTAATAAAAAATATTAGGTTATTTATGATATTATATAATATAACCTTACAATTGAACCATTCTTAAAATAATATCTTTGTGTTAGAAATACCGTTATGACCTTTATGACGATTATTTATGTAATTTTGTAGTTATAGTGAACGGAATGTCAAATACAATATAATTATTGATAAATTAAAGTTTTTAACTTGATTTATTTTTAAGTAAATGTCGCCAAATTTCGTTGTAAGATGGCATAACTTTCAAATGGCCATGTGAAATAGAGGTTATTACAGCACGAAATTACCATGTATTTTTAGGAGCGCAGCAAGTAAAAATAGGTAAATGAGTGCTATTTTGTGTAATTCTGAAAAAAATATCAGTTAATCGGTAATAATAATAAAAATGTTGAGCAGCGGTTCTTTCCCAATTTTGCAAAAACAAATCACAATGGAAAATATTTCAATAATAATGAGTAGAGATATGGTTATGACAACAATTTCTAATTTCATTGGTGACAATTTGCGTGCGATATAAGAAAGAGAAAAACTTTCCCAATATTTCAATACATCCCTAATATAAAGTGTTGAACATTCTTAATATATACATGATTAAACATATTGAGTTAAGGACTGATTCATGAAAACTCCATTCCTTTGTACTGTTTTGGGAAATCTAAATTTGGGAAAAAAACATTATTATTCTCATCAATACTTCATTTTGAACTTATAATCAAATATTTTTAAGTTCTATTTCTTTTAATAATACTATACAGATAAATATTAATATTTTCCATTCTGGCTTATAATTTTACTCAACCAAATTCTCCATTAATGGTACAGTAGTCATACCACTTGTTCAAAAGCACAAATTACTTCACCCACATAAATTTAGTTCTTGGCTGAAAACCCAGCAGACCAAAAAAAATGGGAATTAGAGCTCGGAAAAATGGCAAGGCTCATTGGTGTAGTGTAGTTGGATAATGTAGAATGAAGTAGAACCACATTATTACTGATACAATGGAAAATTGCTTTATAATAGCCAAGTAATTCAGACATAAATCAATCTGCAATAACTTTGTTAAACATCAAATTGGTTGCAATCAACACAGAAACCACAGTTTGACTATCAAAGAAATCGCATTAATCATTATTTTTTTGTACTTTATGGTTCGGTGTTGCATTGCAAGAAAACTGTCAAGGAAAAACTTTAATTATCCAAAATAATTGAAAAACTATTTCATAAGATATTCATTTAGTATAAAAACCTACTCATTCACAGAATTTTCATAAATTTATACGAATTTCAATCTCAAACTGAAACAAATAAACATTAAATGCAATTATCCTAATATTTAAAAACTATCTGTGGATTATTTTAAATATCAAACTGAATTTAAATTTTAAAAAGTATATCATAAACAATTCTTATATAAGAAGTTTGTAACTAATTTTAGATTATGATTAAAAAGTTTATTTAAATACACTTTAAGTTGGAAAATAAGATTTTTTTTCGTTTATCTTTCGTAAGTACTTACATTGAATAAGCTTTATATCCAAATAATCCAATTTGGGAACAACACAATAGAACTTATTTTGTTGAGAAAACTTTTCAATTTTATTTATTAGATTTCTTTTCCAGAACTAATCACAACACAATTTTATAGGATTTTCATTCACCGGCAAATCACATTTATACTGAGAATTCACTTTTATTCACTCGAATTGAAATCCATGTGATTTCAAATCACGCACAGAACCGTCCTTCGTCACGACCAAGTCTTCACTCATTGAGAAATTTAGGATTTGATGCCAGAGAAACCCTGAAAGAGAACAAAGAGAAAGTGTCATTATAAAGAGAAATATTATGTACATGAGAATTGTTAAAGAGAGAACTATTGCATAGTGCTATTTATGTGGATTTATATGAATCTCAAAATCAGATAAAATCTTAAGAAAACTGTATAATTAAATGTAATTTAAAGCAAAAGGATTGTCCCAATGTCCTTTGTAATATTAATATTTATTTTTAAAAAATATCAGTTTAGTATAATCATTTAAATACCGGAAGAAAATAAATGCTAGCAAAGGTAAATTCTTCTATAATCATAAAAAATGCTGAAATAAATATACTTAACGTTTATCCTTTACCACGGAAAAACCGTATTATCACATCTCTTTGTGTAACAAATGCTCGATCTGAAGGAACAAAGGAATACAATTAATGGATCCAAAGGGGGAATAATTATTAGCAATAATTTGATTTCTGTTTCATTTGCCTCAGCAATGGGATAATAATTCGCAACTACTATATGCTAAATAAAGTTTTCTGGAACCATGTAAGACACAACTATTTCTGAGAATGTCATGGCAATCAGAAAGCTCTATTGTTTAAACTTTAAACAATGCATACATTGGAATACTACATAATATAATAACATTTCATCATGTCATAACCAAGTAAGTTCATTACAGCAAGAATTGAATTGAATTATTGCCCCGAAATGGTCATAAGGTTTAATCTTTGATTTCAAAAATTCAGGAATTAAATTTTGTTAGTAGGATTTAATTAATTATCAAATTATTGTGATAGTATAAAATAATTAAATTCACTGAAAATTGTGCAATTGACAAGTTCATTTTCATTCTGCTGTGATTTTCATATTTCAATTTACAAAAGAGATTTAAATTAGTTCAAACTATGCTGATGTTCTTTTCCGCTAATGGAGACGACGGGTAATAAAATTCAAACTTCCTGAAATTTGTCTTTGTCAAGAGAGTGGTTTATTGTTTAATTAAAGTAAAGTCATATTTTAAAGCGATGATAGTTATGTAATATAAAAAAATTCTTACGATATCTCTAGAATAAGATGTCTCAGGAACTACATTTTTAATTCAAAGGATACTATTTTAGAGATTAATAAATTCCCTACAAATCGTCCATATATTGTATTGAACGACTGGTTAAGAATCCTATGGATCTAATCCAAAATTTTTGCAAAATTTTTATATGGACTAGTTTAACGCAAAATTGAAAAAAATTATCAATATTTTTACTAGGATGTGGAATATATTCTGAAAACTATAATCAGAAATAAAGTTTTAAACATAGAATTTTGTGTGTGTTTGGAACCAGACATTATTAAGACTATCAAGATTTCATATTTTAGTTAATGTACATGCCCGATATATCGTTTTTATTATCATACAAATACCATAATATTACGAAGAAAATGGATGTATTGAGAATAAATGTAATTCATCAATTTTATTGAAAAGTTACTTTGATATTGGAGGTTATAATTTTAAATATTGACGAAATTTGACGAACATTATCCGACACTCAGATTACAGTTATGGATTTTTATATTTAAAAATACTGTTGAGAATCAATAGGTTGGTTTGAAATAGAAGCATAAACATCATTGAAAACTATGACCCAACTATAAGAATTTGTACTGAAGAAATCAAAATCAATAGCAATTACCAAAAAAGTTCCCTGAATTTATTGATCAGTGCAATCAAATTTAAGTTTAACAAAATTGCTTAACTTTTACACTGGGTTATTTAGCTTATTTGAATTTAATTTTAATTTAGTATTGTTCTATCCTATTCCCGCATTACGCATTTACCGACAAAGCCAGGTATTGTGTGTGAAACAGAGCAACATATATTTCAATACAAATTTATGGGATTTTTAAGATTTTGTATTAATTTTTTTTAAAATGCTTAAAAATTTGTATAAAACACGGTCGATAAGCATTATTAAACACACGGGCCTTCTTTGAGGTACTCGCTACACTCGTGGCTTAAAACAACCCTTGAGTTTAATAATGCCTTATATTATCGACTTTGTTGTTTAAATAATTATTATTGTCTTAGTACATAGTTTCCAATACCAAATAATATTATACTTTATGAAATATTTAAGTGTTTTAATAAAAAAAAAATATTAAAGCAAAAAAAATTATTTTTCCGGCAATGATAATATTTGTATAATGTTCAAGGAAATTGCGGGGAAACAGCAAGAAGTCGGATATTGCCAAATCAGGCTCATATCAAGAGACGAATTTAATTAAATCGTTGTTTTTGTGCATTGCTTTCGTCAATCAATAAATAGCATGACTTATATTTAACGGTCTAAGAAATAAATAGTTAATAAGAATTATTCTATTGAGAATACCACATTCCATTGACCAAAAATTATTTTTTTCATTTTTTTCTGTAAAATATACTTTGGTATAAAGTATCTCATAGAAGGCAATGTAATTAAGGTCAGTCAGTGATATTATAAATATGAAGATTCACTCAATCAGTAATTATAACCGGAAAAATAAAAAAGCGATTACATTTGTGCTCAGTGGTATTAATTACTTATTAATTATTACAATCTCAAGCGCATTTTCTAAATTCTGTAATGATAAATTAATGATTCATTAAGTTCATCAAATTAATTATAATTGACTTGGGTAATACCTTACTGATAAGTTTAAATTTATTTACTTCTTTATTTCTTACTGTACACTTTACAGGAAATAATCAATGTTAGTAATATGAACATTTACTATGAATTATCAGCCATTTACAGATTAAGAACATATTGTGAGGGTTTTCTCTCTGCAGTGATATCCCTTCTTTGAAATTAGGTGATAAATTATGAAACTCATCTTTCAATGACAACTTTTTGCCAGTGGCTGTTTGAGGAGAACAAATGATACCCGGCAACCTGGAGAATCAAATTAAGCTAGGACAAGTTCGTGCCTGCGGTTCGATACGGATCGAGTCTTCAAAAATTACTAAAATTACTCATAATAAAAAAAACCTTCAGTTCGGACATTCAAAACATAAAGAACTATTTTATAATGTGGGTACATATGAGTTATTAATTTATTGGGATCAAGTAATAAATTGTTAATTAAAGCCCTTCAACATTTGGGGGTAATTGCATCAAATTCCCAATTGTGTTTGATTTTTTTTATCACAACAATTCCCGGAAGATTACCACTTACTAATATAATACTTTAGTTCATTCTTTCAGAAAAAGTAAATTGCCTAGGGCTTGAATAAATTAATTTTAGATAAAAATATGTAGTTTCTGAGAAAAAAGATGATAAACATTTTTATTACCGGAAAAACAGTTTATATAGAATTTTCTTTGTCATATTATACATATAATATATTTTTATAAGTTTTATTTTGAACTTTATCTATAAGAAGTATCCAACATTTAGATGCGGAAAATAATTTTAAAAACCAAAAATACAATTATGGTAATTCTACATGTTTTACTAATTAAACTTTATATTTTGCATTTATTTTCAAATATGTAGTTAAAGGAAGTCATTTTAGTTAAAATATTGACTCTTTATAAACCATGATGTCTCGTTAAATTACAATCGGTATTTGATTAAATCATATTCTCATTCGATGATTTAATCAGTTATTGAAAATAAAATTTTTCCAGAATACAATTTATCTATGTAAAATTCAAAGTTTTAATTTTATTCTTAAGGAGAAGCAATTGCAATAAACTGGAGATTGCCTCATCAAACTTAAGTCAGGAGAATTTTCATGATAGTAGTTTTCCATTTCTTGATACCATCAATAAAAGAAGTGATTTATTACAGTCTCACAAATAAATAGCTGTTTATGGGGATTTACGGTGAATTGGTCATCATTACCATCCATTTTCTTCTGGTCTTTAATGTTTTTTATTTTTCTGGTATAAAATCGGATATACATTTTCGTGTTAAGGATCACTTTAGTCAACGGAAATTCAGTAATGACTTTTAAATTCTATAAAAGAAAAGGTTCATGAGAAAAACATTTACGAGATACATTTCCACTTATTAGTTTGCATTTAAAGCATTAAAGATTCTAAAATATAATTGACAAAAATTAATATTAACCACAAGTGTACTAATTTTCAATCTATTCGCATTTTGATAAAATCTTCCATGAATTTTATTGTAAAAAATTGTTTTAATAAAAAAAATTTAGAATTATATAATTTGGTTAAAGTAATTAATAATATAATTATAATTTTAAATTGACCTACGATTTAGTGATCGTAATATATTTTACGCCATAATGATAGATTTCGGAATACCAAGAAAATTGGTTCGTCTTACCAAAATGACGATGACGAATACACTATGCAGTGTATGACCAAATTCTGAAACAACAGACGAATTTCCGTCTTAAATAAGGAGATGGATTGGCCCCATACTATTTACTATTGCATTAAATATGCAATTCGGACACTTGGAATAGACCAAACAAGATCAATTTTTGACGAAACATCCAAATTATAGCTTATGCCGATAATATAAATATAATGGCTAAAGACCAGCATTTTTACTTTTAGATAAGCTCACAGAATTCGGGAAAGGAATAGGTCTTCAATTCAATTTTGAGAAAACCAAATATATGGAAATGACCAGAGCCATAGCAAGGACCGACAGTACGACGAATGGAATAAGTGAAGTTGACTATTTTCTTTACTTAGGTAGTAACATTAATTCTGAAGGAAGAGAATTAACAGAGATTCAAAGGCGAATAGTTGCTATCGACAGGGCATATTTTTCATTGTCGCATATCTTTAAGTCTACAGATATCACAAAAAAGAACAAATTAACAATTTACAAAACACTAATTAGACCCATTTTAGAATACGGAAATGAAACCTGAATAATAACAAATACGGTTGGAGAACAGCTAAAACGCGTGGAGAGGAAAATTCTTCGACGAGTATTTGGACCGGTATATGAAAATGGAGGAAGTTTATGAATTGTATCGGAACGACGACATATTGATGTTTATAGAACTAGGCAGGCTGCGATGGGCAAAACATGTTTCCAGGATATACATAGACATAGATAATTCTTTTCGTATCTGCTTATTAATTTTCAATATAAAATACTTATTTTTTCTAAGTAAGCAAATACCTTTTTTAAAGGGGTTTCTAAAAAACTCCCTCAAATCGAAAGATATTGCTAATGAAGAAGTAAAACTTTCCCTTAAAAAATTATGGTTAATGTACCATAAAATAACAGATAATTTTATGTGGTCATTACACATCGGTTGCACACAATAAAAATTTCACTTTTCTTTATCCATTTTCTCAACGAGATTTTATTATGGCGATGAATTAAAAAGGTATACTCTGGACAATAATAAATCTTCCTAAAAGTAATGCGCGTTATGTAGTAAAACAGAAAGGAATATTATATAACAGACCACAAAATGTGTTTTACGTTAACTTTAAGATTGCTGCATATATAGCTTTTCGGAGTTTTTAAAATATAAATTTGAGGCAGAAATAGTTTGATGATAAATTACATAATCAAAATATAAAATGAGTATAGTACTGTAGTACATTAATTTTAATATTTTATTTTTATAGTTAAATATAATACATATCTTTGATGTAATTAATCGCAAAAACCTTGTTTGCTTTTAACCAAACTCTACCATATTATTACATTCTGAAGAGATGAAACTATTTCATTCCGTGTACTTAAAAATTTTGAATGGATTGCAATATGCTGTAAACCACGATAACTCGTCGAATTATTCCCAGAATATATAGAAATGGGAGCAAAATTGTTCGTTCATTTCACTAGCAACATCATGAAAATCAGTGCAATTCAATTTGCTCCAACCGAAGTTGGTTGCACTTTTGACGCTGACGACCGACGTGTTTTAGTTGCGGTGGAGACGACTTATTATTTATCCAGGTGTGAATTTTGGTTGGTTGATAGTTTGGAAAATACATGAAAATGCAAATTGAGGAAGTATCCAATTAATAATATAATTTAATATTACAATTTTTAAGTTATAATGAAACACGAGAATTGGTATAATAAAGATACCCACTCAATTTCATTAGCTAAATGAATAATTTTTGCAATAGAATTAATTAGGAAGGAAAGTAGTACAAAATAGTTATGTAATAAGTTACAAAATCAGTGAAATTTGTTTTTGTGAAAAAAAAATATTCAACAAATATTCATGAAATACTTGTCTCAATAGATCTTTTGTTAATTAATAGACATTTGCTTTGAATTTATTTAATAAAATAAATTCCAGATAGAAAAGTAAACCCAAAGAAAATATTTGTCATTAATATGAATTGGTCGATGAAAATTTATCTTCTTCGGTATTTGCTCTTATTTTGGGTTGAATTCCAGGCACAATTCTCCATGGATATTAATTTCTCTGAATCTTGAATTAAAGAGACGATTATTTATTGGGAGATTTACTTTAAAACTGCTTTTATGTCTATGACAAATTTCAATCAAAGCTTTCATATAATATGTGCCTAATGACATTAAAAATTATTATGGTTTTTAGCTAGAGATATATTTAAAACAAATTAAAGATTTTAACGGTTTTGACTTATACAAAAGTAGACTTAAAAAATAAATTAATAGTTTGACTGAACTCATTCGAATTTTGTACCATTCTAAGTTGTATTATAGTTTTTAATTAAAGTTTCAGTAAAACCTAAATAGTGTTAGTTCACTTATTTAGAAATCATATCTAGAAAATTTTAACTATGATATTATTTCATAACATAAAATTAATAAATTTATGTTTTTGATTCAGCTTTTGATTCCTTTGATCAAAACTACCATTTCTTTGTTTAATGTAAATCTTAGTCCACTTCAATCAAAATTGCAGAGTTGTCTGGCATTGACAAATGAAATGACCCTTTTCAATATCAAGGTCCTTCTTTATCAATGTCTGAAAACCATGCTTATGATTAATCGGACTCGGGTATGGATTGAAATTTTCTGTATTCATTTGGAATTTTTATTATTGCTTTTAAGAGTTTTTTTTTAATCTATTAAAATAGAATTTAAGTCACATTTAATTTTTCAACACGAATTACCTATAATAAATTATGTACTTTGAAACTTTAGGCTTAATTTATTTAATGAGAAATTTATGTATTAGGATTAAAAAAAAAGAAATTGTAATTTCTAAATGTAGAGCAATATCTAAAGAAAATTTCACGTTTTCAGGCAAGTCCTTGAACAATAAATTGATAAACATTTAAAATTATTCAACAGAGACACTCCCGTAATATCGAATTATTTTTCTAGTATTCTCAGCTTCTTATTATTTTATTTTTGCGTTAGGAAATTTATTCTCTATTTTATAGAGAAAGTGTGAGACCGGCTAAATGGCCCAGAGAAATAAAAGTTAGTCGTCCCTCTGAAGGAGAAGAGAATTCGATCCATCGAAAGAGATTGGGATGCGTCCAAACGAACATCACTGCCATGATAATTGATGGACGGCTAGTATTACAAATCGACAAGAATGGAGACGATTTGTGGAGGAGGCTTAGGTTTACCGAGGACTATTAATTTGGATATGTTTATTATCTATTTCCGTGAAATTACTCAATTAAAAAAGGCATTGTCGCCACAAGAGGAATCATGTAATGCGATTCAACTTTTTATTACGAACATTTTCTACTATTTAAAAATACATTTACATTATTCGAAGGTGTAATATTAACATTTCAATCGTCAAAGTAAGCACGAAATACGTCACTTTGCACCACTGAATGCTGTAATAATTTCATTTCAACACTCTTTTTGAAAGAAGAATGTACTTACAGTTACTCCTGAAAGTATTCGACCCTGTTTGCAATGGAATTCAAGAGCTCTGTCTCGCACTTAATATTTATCTGATATTAATGAATATGATATCCTTTGATAGACAATATAATGAAATTTAATCTTCAAAAAAAACCTTTCGTTAATCTTATATTGAACTACTGTAAAGAGCAATTTAAGTGTAGAGGGCGCTCGAATTACGTAAGAAAAGTATTCGACCTTTTTATATTGAATGCTTGATTATCATAATTTAGTCAATTTTCGTACGTTTTATGAGTTTATTCTGTTTGGTTAATTGTTTTTACTATGGTTCATGAGTTTGCAATCGATTTTTCATTAAATTAAATAATAGAAGTGAAGAAATTTGGAAATAAGACACTCGAACGAATTATATGTCTAAATACCTAATTTTTAGGCAAAATATTGTTTGTATAAATAAATTTGGGCAACTATAAACATAAACACTAATAATTTGTTCATTTTAAGTTATAAAACAAAATATTTTAGGTTTAAAATATTTATTTTCAATATCAATATACAATTTTCATAAGGAGAAAGTTCACAGCGCGC
>JXOV01005614.1:0-10545 GCA_001014945.1 Clogmia albipunctata
GACGTGGTTGCTAACAGGAAGGTCAGAGGTGCAAATTAGATATAGGATTGGGCCCAGAACACTACCCTAGGGGACTCCAGCGAGTATTGAGCGTTGGGAAGAGCATGAACCATGGACTGATACATGAAAGGTACGTTGCCGAAGGTAGTTACTTAATAGTCTACAGAAGAAGCTTGGGAGATGTGTAGAGCATTTAACAAGTAGACCGTCGTGCCAAACCCGGTCAAAAGCTTGTGAAACGTCGAGAAATACCGCAGAGCAATAGTGCTTGTCCTCGAAGCTTTTACGTATTGCGGCAACAACTCTATGGATTTGTTCAGTCGTGCTGTGTCCTTCACGGAAGCCAAATTGGTGCTCTGGGATCAAATCCATAATGGTATTTTTGACCTTTTGGATGAGTGCTCTCTCAAATACCTTTGACAATATGGGAAGAAGGCTTATTGGACGATATGATTCGGGTCTGCTCAGGTCTTTCCCTTTTTTGGGGATCATAATTACTCGCGCCAGCTTCCACTGCGATGGGTAAGCACCAGTCCTTAGTATGGCGTNAGACTAAGACATAGTGAATCATTTTTTGGGAAGTCTTAAAAAAACTTCGGACTATCTAACTATCACCATCATTAGATTATAAAATACCTCATAATGGTTATAAAGGGTATGCGAATATGAAGATAATCAATGAAGAAATAGTGCGTTTTTTCCCAATTTCACGAAACCTATAAAAATATTTGAAATTATTTTTTACATACAATTGTAATTTGTTAAAAGTAATATTGTGTCGCTCCTGCGACATCTGGTTCCAGAGATATCAAAGAATCGTGAGTGCGTTTATAGAGCTAAATCGCGCTGTATAAAGAATTAAAATTCAAAACTAAAAAAATTATTTCATAACTCCTAATTATACCGATATTTATAAAAAAAAAATTTGAATGTAAACCTAATTCAAATAAGTTGAGTGTAAATTTTGTCTGGTTGAGAAAATTTTTTGTCCGGCAGTCCCGTTAACTTTGAGAAGCAGTAAAAACTATAATTTTTGCATTTTTTAAATTTTTTTCTTCAGATTCATACTTCTGAAAATTATCGTTATCTAGGGTTGAATTTTTTATTTAAATTCTGACAAATAATAATTAATGAAATTTTTCAAATCAAAATAAATTTTATCACTTTAATTTTAATGAGATTAATATTTCAAATTTTAATTTATTTTATTAATTTGAAGTCTAATAAACATGAAGTGGGTGGAATTTTAATTTTTAAAACAATGTTCATGTTTTCTATTTGTCTAAATTTTTAATTTATAAATTACAATATTTTCAATGCCTATTTGCTTCAACATTGTTATAATTAAATTCGACAGCACATAAGAAATAAACGAACAAGACTAAGATCGACAAATTATAAAATGTTCTTAAGATAAACAACAATTTTCACCCACTTCAAAATGTTTGTTAATTGTACAGCTGCGAGATAAATAATAGCACCAAAGCAAGATATGAAATTATTAGAAAATAATTATTCTTAGCATAACTAATTACATACATCCATTCATTTGTTGTTGTCAAATGTAAATCATTACTATTTCATTGTTCTCATGATTTTTTTCTTTATACTCTATATTAACAATTTACAAGAATATCGTTATTAATAGTAAATATTTTATTTTTTTTAAAGCCAACGTATAATAAAACAGTAGTGCTTACGATTTTTTTCAAATTTCAGCTCAATTGAGATAAATAAGAAGTTCTCACCAGAGCAATGGTGCTTTTAATTTGCTCGCCCCTGTAAGATATTTTAGCCAAAGATGTGCTAAAATATCTTAAAATAAATAATAAAAGTTTAAGTATAAAAATAGCGATTGCTTTTTCCTACTATTATTTGGAACAAATTTAAAAAGAAATATTTTTAACTTGACTAAGGCACTTCCATAATTCATGTAAAACTCCTAAGCAAAATATAAGAGCTGTTATTTACGCATTATAATGTTTTTTCAATAATTGAATTGCGTTTGAAGAGAAAACAATTTAGGTGTTCGCATATGATAATATGAAATAATGAGCAATCATTATTCATAAAAGCTCTCTCTTGCAAGCTGTTATTGCTTTTCCACAAATTCGTTATTGGCAATATTTCGAGACAAAGCTGCTCTTCGTCCTCTGCTCTATGCTATACACACACACTTTTAATAATAACATGTACAAAACAATATGTATTTACAAAGTGCGTGCAGCAGCATGCCTCCCCGCTGCTCGTGTTATGCAAAATCATGTGTACACTAGCATAGAGAGACATGTTATTTCGATTACAATGTCATTTAAAGGCAAAAGGGCGGCTCCATTCAAAATGTGCAGATATATATTTTGCATAAATGTCAATGGCCAATAAAATGTGTTTTGAAGCTAGAATGTTCTCAACTGAAAACATACAAATGTATTTATAATTTATGAGCCACATTGTTTCGAGAATTTTAAATATATCAAAGGATACAATTCCTAGAATCAAAATTCTTCAATGGATTAATTTTGGATTTCAGCTTTTCATTGTCTGACTTCAACAGTCTAATAAAATGCACCCCATCTCACAATTTTCCAAGTACTCCCATCCATCAATTAATATCGGAAATCAAACCCAAAGTGAACACATTTTGTCAATTCGTCCTCGACAGGAAAGGACAAGGAAGGGAGAGAAGAGGAAAAGGACGTCGTCCGTCTGGTCGTCGGTTTCTGTTACAAACCAAAATTGCTTTTATATTAGCAATCGACAGATTCATGATTGATTATGGATTGGTCACTCTAATCGGTAATCAAGAGGGACTCTATTAATATCCGACTAATTGGCCATCTCCCCTTGACTTTCGGTTTGCTAGATTTGGTCAGATGAGATTTCATTGCAATTAAAAATACAGTTTTGTAAATAAAAGTCATAAGACTTTTTTTAAATTATTAAATATAGAATTATTTATAAACAGGTTAAATTATTTATTCACTCCCGTATCGAAACATAAGGTTTTCGATATCCATTTGAGTTTCGTAATGTTTCACTTTATTGGACTCAGTGAAAATTTTGAATTTTTATTTCACTAGTGAAAAAATGTCATAAACTGTCCAACAAATTTGTCTCAAAGTCAAAATTTGGTCGCCATTGTATGTTGAAAATTAAATAACGTTTTCTATTTTAAATTTTAATATTTACCAATTTAACAGCCATCTGCATATTATTTTGTTATTTTTTGTTCGACTTTTGGTACATTACATAGATATCATAGATAAATCTGCTAAACTGTAATGTAAATACATTATAGTAATAGCTTTATATTACTTTAATTTGAAATTTATTTTACATCAATTAAAGCAAACAAATGTTTCATGAAACAATAAACTAGGCATTTGCCATATGACCAAGTAGTTAAGAGGAAACCAACTCTATTAGTTTGAATTCCAACTGTTAACGGTAACTTTACAATTTAAGATTTCACTTGAAACATGTCAATTTTTAAGTTTTCCTTGTAAATAATGAAATTTAATGTGAAATTGTAAAAATTTTAATGCTCATTAGTGGAGTGCAAAAAACGTCAACTCGGAAACGATGTAACAGTCGCCTTCACACTCGTTAAAAACAGTTGACTTTACACTCTTATAGCACAAAAAATTATTATATGCTAAATGCTTGTTAAAAAATTAGAATCAATTGATAATAAGCGTAAATTTGAATGGCTTGTTAATATTGGATTTACTTATCCTAATATATTATATAAAAAGAAGAGATCAATTAAATGTAAAAAAATTAGGTTTTAATAAGATATCTATATGTAAATAATAAAATATTTTAAAATTTTCTTAAAAATATGTATATTAATAAAAATGTTGCACTTTCGTAGAGATAGTTTAGCTTTTCGACATCGATTTCAGTTCCATAATGGGTGTCTTTATCGCACAAGTAAAATTTTGAGTTTTTATTTAAAAACAGAAAGAAAGTCATAATCTACGAATAAATATGTTTCAAAGTCTAATTTCTAAATTCTAGGCCATTATACCGGCAAATAGTCGAAAACTGTCGAAATAGAGGCCGTTGTAACGATATTCAATTTTTTTCCAAGGATCCAAAATACCAAAATTAATATTTCAATTAAAATCATAATTTTTAAAAGACAATTTTATACACCCATCACTTGATTAAAATTTCAATTAATTTGTCAATCAAATTAAAAAAAAAACTGAAAAACAAA
The DNA here is from genome assembly GCA_001014945.1 of Clogmia albipunctata. Lineage (NCBI taxonomy): Eukaryota > Metazoa > Arthropoda > Insecta > Diptera > Psychodidae > Clogmia > Clogmia albipunctata. The sequence continues at coordinate 4,223 of JXOV01005614.1, forward strand.
TATTTTTATTCAAAATATCACGTAATGTAAATTAATAAAATCAATATTATATGGAAACCATGAATTTTAAATTAAAACACCTACTTACCGCCTACTATTTTATTCGTATAACAATAAGTTCTTTCAAATTAATTATAACAGTCAATGTTATCGCTTTTAGGACAGAAACGAGTTCAAAATCTTTTAATTAAAAATAGAAATAAATATAATTTCGACTATTAACAAAAAAATTCTTCCTTTTAATTTTATATGCTCAGCAAAAGCCTTTTGTTCGATGTCGTTTTTTAAATTTAAAAGTTATTGGAAATAATAATAAATAAATATTTTAAATATCTAATATGTATTTTTAATATCTATACATATGATTATTTTTATTAATTTATTTTTAGCTAGGAAATATATCTGATCCGAGGATTTTTATTAATTAATTTTGCCTCAAGGGTTCTACAGGTAGCAATTAATAACGTTATTTTGCAACCTGACTGTAGTTGATTGTTTCTTGACATCGATATGCTGAATGTAAAAGCAGTGATGGTTTAATTAAAAGGGAACCGTTTTATGACTGGTTCTGCGAATGGATCTGAAATATTGTGACAGACCAATTAATAACTCATCCCTTGGCGGAAAAGGGGTGACTGAGCCAGAGTCTGAGCCTGTCACGCTGTGTTATTTCGATGGATATTTCAAGGTTTATTATTACTCGTTTTGCGAAAATTAGGGGAGGAAATGCTGTTGAACTTTGCGATTCTTAATTCTGGTCATCAATGATGATGGCTTCTTCTCCTTGGCTGATGTTGATTAATTATAATGTCTGTCGAGTTGTACGATGATGAAGCTCTGTTAATTGAACACTTTAAATAATGGATGGTGAGGCGATAATCACATCATTTTAGTGGAGTCTCTGGATTGTATTGTGTCTGATCTCATCCAGGAGCAGAGCGGGAGAAAGACAATGGATGTGATGATGAACAGTAAATTCCAATTAAACTCGAATGATGGAGACGAGTAACAACGTCTTTTATGATTATGTTCTAAAGGCAATTTACATATCACATAACAACATACATATACATGTATCTCTAAACTGGATCACAGAGTGGCTATGGGCTCCTTCGCTCCTCAATGTTTGCCAGGAAACGTAAACGATAAACGGAACGTAGAGGATTTGCAAATAACCCATTTACGGCTCTCCATAATAATGAATTATTTTCATCAAGTACGGTTTTATTAAGCAGAGAATGGATTCCAGTTAACATATGAAGCGATTATGTCGAGATGAGCAGGGCGAGATAAGAGGCCTCTCTTCTTCGTCTGCTCAGTCCTCCGATGCGATGTTGATCCAAAGCCAAATACACGACCCCTCCAAGAAGAACTCTTCACCATCTAATCCGCCACCACCACTCGTCTCGCTCTCTCTCCAGTCTGGTCTGGCCTCAGTTCGCCTCCCATTAAATCAAATGGCCTGCCCTTCAACGTTAATCTACTTGACTTAGAGTGGTCATATCTCATTTCTTGTTACCACACCACCTAAGGAAGTAGATGAACTGCCGTACACGACTCTCAATTTCTTAAATTTTTAACATTAAAATGCAAATATAATTTTATCATTTTGAAAATAATAATGGTAATTATTTAACAGAGGATGTCTCAACTCATGTTCGTTTGTCTTTTTTATTTTATTTATTTAAAATATTGTATTCGCTACAATAAAATAGTGAAGAGTTGATTTCAAATCTGCTTCACCAAAAAACGGTGGCAATTTAATATTTGAAACTTACAATTATGCTAATCACCAACTGTGTGACGAATCAATTCCACAAAAATAGGAATCTTTGCAGACGTGGTTACTCCAGTAGCAAATACAATTCCAAGTATTGTTTGGAGTACAGAGCACTGAGGTTGATAGGAGACTTCTAACAATTAAACATATTATCAAAACGCAATTACATGGTTTATTGAATACTTTATTGTGCACAAAAAAAACAGATCGCGATCACAATGAGTAGTAATGCACAGCGACTAGCTATTTAAGCATCTGTTGAATCATTATGTTGATCAGAGGAGCAGGGTAAGATATGTTAAACATACATCAGTTGAGCAATGAATTTCGATGAGTAATCGGTAAATTATGCTAGATTTGCTCTCTCAATTTGGGTTGTAAAACATATTGATACAAAGCTTCAGTATTTGTTTTTAAGGCTGGGTGGTAGAAAAGACTATTTATGATTTTAAATGAATGAATGATTTCTGAAAGATGAAGAATTTGGCATTCGGTTTCCATTTGTTATGGATATAACTATATTAAAAAAGAATAAATATAAAATGGTAAAATTTAAGGCTTCTATGAACTCTTATCAACTAATGCTAAACGAAAAATAGTATTTAACGCACTGGGAGCATCTGTTAGCTAAAACTGATATTTTTTGTATAGAATTTACTATCTCTTTGTTTTTGAAAATCTTTTTATCCTAAATATTTGCAAATCAAGCATACATTTACTTTATTACGTAATAACTAAATATTATTGAACTTAAATAAATCATAATTTCGACAACTAAATAAATATTATGTACAATATCAAAATATCAGATATAGTTCTAAAAATAATGATTAAATTACAACCCCGAAAATATTATTTTTAAAAAGAAAATTAAAGGAAACATCAAGAGTGCTTTTCTGTTAATTATTTATAAAGAGAAACAATTTTCTGTAAATTCACGAAAAGGTAATTAGTAATTGTTAATTTTAATATACTAAATGACATATTATATATAACCTATAACACCTATCCATTCTTAAATTTTAGATTTTACTCCAATAAATCAATATAGAAAAAATCTCACATAATCAAACCTATTCAATTACCTTATCTGAAATCAAAGCAATCAATTATAGTATTTATGAGATGACCCTTTGACTATTGCAGTAGTTTTGCCGTATCTCACTATCTAATCTACTATAAAGGGTCGCTGCTGGTGTGAAGAATTGGCGACGAAGCTGACTATTTTCATAGAGTCTGCCAAGTTAAGCAGTCGGTTTACGTAATGTCAATTAATTTTACTTAACACGGAAAACAACTTTTCACAAAACGAAATGGTTTTCCGAGGGGGCAGAAAGAAGAGGAGAGGAAGTTAGAGTAGAATTCTCACCACATTGAAACAGACTAACCAACCGACCGATAGACAGTCGGAATCGAATGAATGGGAGTGGGCGGAGAGAGGCTAGAGTTGGAGAACAGCAGAACATGGAATTGCAAATTCTGTGGGAAGAGTTGGAAAAGGGAAGAGAAAGGGGATGGGGAGGGTTGTTTGTTTTGGTATAATCTTTAGGACTTGAACTTTGGCAAGGCGTTAAGTTACACACAAAAGGATTGTCGAGAGGAAACGCAAATGGGCAAATTTGTGTTTGGCCAAATGGATTTTGATTACAAGAACTTTGCCAATGTTGATTCTAGTCCGCCATTTGGATACTTTGATTACTTTTCATTAACAGCAATGGAAAATGCCAACACTTTTATCTCACTTTTATTCAGATATATTTGTAAAGAAATATTTATTATTATATATAGTAAAAAATTAGAGTTATTTTATGAAAATTGCAATAAATATCGTTGCCAAAAATAGTAAAATATTTAGCAATTCTCTATGGCCCGAATTACACCTGAAATAAAAATAATTAAATTAATATAATTATTCCAAATCAAAATATGTTAAACTCACGTTTCTCCCTGTTTAACTGTTACAAAGTCTGTGATATTCCAGAATTTGCTAATTGAATTTTCAATAAGAGTCAATGCAGATTCAGAAACAGTTGTATCTCTAGACAATATCCAAACATTCTCTTCATATTCAGTAGTATTGATATTTTTGCAATAGCTAACTATCGTATAACTGTAGTAATCTGTGCCGAAAATGTTAATTGTGAAATCTGGAATTGAAAATGTTTCGTCAAATAATTTTTAATATTATTTAAAGAGAATTGTCTCACTATTTCCGATGTCTCCAAAAGTATACACTTCGAAAGCTCCAAAGTTAAATGGAATTAGTCGACCTGTGATATTCAGTTTCTCTTTTTCGCCAACCATATTGGCCGAAACAGAAAATGTGATTGTAGAGTTGTCTGAGTCGAGTTCTGTACTTATCATAACGCATTCAAAGCCATCTCCAGTTCGAAGGACTTCATACCAATCGCCGACAATCTGTAAGAAAAGAATTGTTTTTTTATTCAAAATTAAGTTATTTCTTAAGCTCATATTTCAAAGATAATCTTTGATTAAATTCAAAACAATAACAAATTAACAAATACTAAATTATTAAAAAACAAATTATGAAAAATTGAGTATAGACCTTTCAATTTTTAATATTATAAAAAAATAGCCGGAAGCCGTAAGTTTTTTCAACAATTTATTTGCCTATTCAAGTAATAATAACAATTTGTGATTAATATTTGTGTAAATACATGTATTTACAAAAATAATTAACGTGCGCCGGCTAGAAGCACAGCATGGTAAATTCATACAAAAGCTGACTGTTTTATCTTAACTTCTGTTCGTTTTAAATGTATTGACTCACTTTGACAAGTGAATTAAATTTAAAATAGAAATTTTTCTTTAAACTGCTGTGCACATGGGATTCGGAAGATGTGTCATTAATAAAATTATGGCAGATATAAGATTTTATAGTGAACCTTCTTAAAATTTGAGTTTTACTAAAATTTTAATTTAAATCCATTTATTTGCATTAGTATTGGTTTCGTGTACAAATACAATTTTAATATTATTATTTCTTTACGTTGTTTTTCGATAGGGTTTAGCACTAATATCTCTGACCTCAACATCAAGCAACTTTTGTCGTAAACACCATTTGTTCGAATTTAGACAGGTTTTCGAAGAGATAAACCGGATCATTCTAATACTAGTAATTTGCCGCCATTCAATGAATGTAAACAGATAAAAGTTGTGAAAGGGATTGTCTTCTTAGCAGTATGTATTTTCGGTTTCGGTGGCGAAAACCTGTAATAACTAGTCTCTATATAGAATCATCAGTTCATGGTACTAATCACATCATAGCAAAAAAATGATCTATACTAATGATATTCAATTGTCAATTGTGAAAGATTGACAAATGAATAGATAGGGCATTTGGCAACTTTGATTACGCTAACCAATGGGTTAGAGCTAGACCTCCGCAATGATGGAAGATATAAGGGCACTACACCCAACTGTGGAGGGCAGAGACATGAGGAAGCACAATAGATCTTCAGTTCAAAGTGCGGGATCACCTCATTAAGAGATAATATTATATTGTAAATAAGAATTCAATACTTGTTTCATAGTATACCGACACGGTTATGCGTCTCGTTGTCATTTTCTAAATTAATTAGCTAATATATTAATGTTATATTTGAGTACTTTTAATGTATTCTGTACATTTTAGTAACATAAAATAATATTACGCAATAATTTTTCTTCTAAGACGTTTTTTTACCAACTGGATGGTTTTAGATTTTGGTGTTAATTTATTTAAAATGTATAATATCAAAATGGTAGAACATTCCGATACACTTCCACCAGAGTTGTAGTTTGTTTCTAACCTGTGACGTCTCTATTAACAACTCACTAGGCGCAAACCTGGAAAGTGACATCACACGCTGGAATCAACCGACAACTCTGTTGAAAGTGTATCGGAATTTTCTACCATTAAAGGTTCAATTTACCATGGCATAAAATTTTGTATAAAACACGCCTGATGAGCATTATTAAACACACCGGTCTTTTTTAAAATTATTACAATGCTCCTGACTCTAAAGGACCATAGATTTTGATAATGCTTTATCTCAACAATAACGACCTAGTTGTACAAAATACAAAATATTTTTACATATTTTTGCGTTGAATTTTAACAATTTTAAAACTGTATTACGTTGATTGTTACTAGTCATGGCATACACGTTGTTTCAATTTATAAAATATCCAGCATGTTTATACACCAGGTGATACGTTATCGTGCATCGTTACAATGATCTTATTCATATATTTATATATGAATAAGGACTATAATCTCCGAGCGGTTTCTCCGTTCCACCTACCATATCAGCATGTTATCTCTATCTTTTATATAACACTTTTGAAAAATAGTTATTTAAACAACGTGTAGGAAAAATGAACCATAATTAAACTCGAGTAGAGTTCTAGAAAACGAATGAAATGAGTTTTCTAATAGATACGANCGAGCGGTTTCTCCGTTCCACCTACCATATCAGCATGTTATCTCTATCTTTTATATAACACTTTTGAAAAATAGTTATTTAAACAACGTGTAGGA
>JXOV01005617.1:0-21818 GCA_001014945.1 Clogmia albipunctata
GACCAGCTGATTCCACAGAAAGGATCGGGTCTTAGCATTTTTTTGACAATGCCTCAAAGCGTGCTAGTTCCATTTTCCTCAATACATAATTCAACAAATCACTCACTAAAAAGGAACTCTATTATGAACAATTATTTATCGTCCAGAAATAAATTTATAATGAATTGATAATTACTAAAATTAATTTCAATTTATCTGTTCAGGGAATTCATAATATCATTAGTTTTCGAAGCACATGTACAAGTCTATAAGCAAATTTCGGCAACTATTTAAACCGTTTATCGCGAACAAATTTTAGTTTTAATACGATGCGCTGAATAATAGAAAATGATTTGAACTGATCGGCGGGTTTTCGTCATCATCATCGATTCATAAATTCGCAACAATGGCTCGCTATTTAGCCACATTGAATGGGGTTCTCTTTGGCTGACTATTGGAAATCCGTAATTGAACTTCCATCCATACATCGTATTCGCATTCATTTAATTGAGTGCAAATTTAATTTCCTGACAATTCACGCCCAAACGAACGTGCCTCAAATGCAAAACTGCACTTTTGTCGATTAACATAATGTTTCAATTATTTTAATTTTTTAATTACAATAATTGCCCGGCTCACGTCAACATTGCTGCTACTGCCAGCGCCTTTCGATGGTTCACAGAATTAATATACATCAACGGAATCATCATCATCATCGCCCCAGCCATAAATCAAAGTGAGTGCCCGACCACTTGAAGCGATTACCTGCGCTAATTATCGACAAACAAGGTGACAAATTTGTGTAATAATTTGTATGTGTGTTTTTTTAAATGGACTATCAAATTATGCACGCTTCACAAACCTAATTAAATATCCACTTAGCCCGATATGCATTTCAAATTCACCCCAATTCCCCCTTTTTCAATTTAATTTTAGAATGATATATTTCATTATTTCTATTAAATAATTTATTTGAAAATTTAGTCAAATTAAAATGTTTTAAATTTCTAAAAATATTTCAATAATAATTTAAAACTTTATTTTAATCGAAACAGTTCTTTTTTGGAGACTTTGAAACTATGAGGCAAATAACTTTTCCGTACATTTTTCATTGTACTTTAGTACATTTTTTAAATTAAATTTTTATTATTGTACAGCGATCTATTAGAGATGTTTAGTAATTGAGTATTCTCAAAATTAAATGGTTATGGAGAGCAGTCATTCGTTCCTCCTATCACAATAACGGACCTATCTTAATGCTATCCATACAGTAATTCAATATAATGATGAATAATACAATAAAACAATTGTGAAGAACATAGAGATAGGATAGGTTTCAATTGCAAATAGACTTGCTATTCAGCACTGTACGTCAGGGTAGTACAAGTCAAGCCACTCTACAATGTCAGCAATTTTCAGACCTTAAATTCATGCAAACATTATGTGAAGGCGTCTTCGTCCTGCGCTGACACCCAAAATTGAAGTATACACTCTGTCAAGTAAGAGCGTGGTCGACCTTACAGACAGGTTATGAAAGATTTCGATCTAATTCCTTCGCAAACCAATAGAATGAAACTTTGTCATTGATGCATTGTCAACAAATATTCAGTTTTCGTTGATCTTTTTAAAGAGAATACATTAAGCACCATGAGTACTAAATACGCGTCCCGCTCCGAGGCTGTGTTCCTTTGCACCTACCCGAAAGATCCCAAAATGTCGCAATCAGCGGCTGCTGAATATATGAGAAAGTCGAAGGCATTTGTACAGAAGTAAATACAGCGATATCAAATGACTAAAATGTTGATGATTTACCAGAACGTGGCTCAATAGGAGGAGTGGACAAAAAGATGAAAAAATCATAGTGAATCTGTTTACACGGACTCCTGCTTTAACACTGCAGCAAGGATAAGAAAATTAATGGCGAAAGGTTTGGATATATCCTATGAAACTAAGAGAACCCATTTCCGTACTCATGACCTGAAAAAGCACAATCAAGACCTCTCAATGAAGAAGCCTCTTTTGACTGAAATATAAGTGAAAAAACGGCTCGCTTGGGCGTATGAAAATATCGATAGAGATTTTGAAAATGTCATTTTTACTGATGAATGCTTTATATGGACAAGTTGTGTCCTTTATCTCTCCCTGGTCAACTTCCACCAATAGGCTTGTTGAGTGGACCGAAAAATACGGAATAAAGGTGTATCTTTGTGGATGCTTCTCAAAGCAGGGATTCGGCACTTTGTGCCTCTTTGCCGTCAACCTAAATGCCGAGAAAATAATGAAGATCTACAAAAAGGCTTTATTGCCATCTGCCAAACGTTGGTTCATCAGCAAAAATGAAGATTGAATTCTGCAGGCGGACTACGATCCTAAAAACCGCAACAAGCGCTGTATTGAGTGGAAAGCTCAATCTGACATTGTTACATTGGATTGGCGGTCTCAGTCGCTCGATGCAAACCCTATTGAAAATGTGTAGTCATATGTCAAACTGACTGTCAAACCTCAGTGNTCTGCAGGCGGACTACGATCCTAAAAACCGCAACAAGCGCTGTAGTGAGTGGAAGGCTCAATCTGGCATCATTACATTGGATTGACCGTCGCAGTCGCCCGATGCGAACCCTATTGAAAATGTGNTATTGAAAATGTGTAGTCATATGTCAAACTGACTGTCAAACCTCAGTGAAGACGTACACACTTTGAAGCAGCTATCTTGCGAAATTCGTCCGATCTGGAGATCGTTGCCACTAAAATATGCCGCCAAATTAGTAAAAAATGCCTCGGAGTTTCTAGGCAATTATCGACTGGACACACTATTAATCAAATTACATAATCGTTTGTGATGTGTACAATGTATGTATAAATATGAAAGTTTCACCAAAAAATTTTTTTTATAAATTAACCCGACCTGTCTTACTTGACAGAGTGTAAGACTAAATTACAAGTTTAGTTTTTTTTTAAAAACATAATTATTTATTTTGATTTAAAACACCTCTTTAAACAGTTATTTATTAATACAACAAGGTCGATAACGAGTAATGAGTGCCTAAAAAAAGGGTTGAGTGCTTTATTAATGCTTATTGACAGTGTTTTATACAAGATTTTATGCATTTTTAAATACACTAAAATAAAAATCTTTTTAAAAAAATCTTTGAATTTTGGTAAAAATACATGTTGCTCTGTTAAACACCAGCCTTTGTTGCTTATTAATATTTCAATCATGTTGCAAACAAAAGAAAACTATTCTTTAATTAGAAATAAACTCAAATACACGTATGTCAGTTTAACTGTTTCGTTATATAGTGTAACTTTAATTTCATTGCTACGATTACAGAATTTAGAGAAACTTTTTTGGTAATCGCTTTGAATTTCTCCATTTAAAACTCTACTATTTGATTAATAGTATTTAATGATTTTTATGTTTCTACTTTATATCGAAATGTTGATTTGGAACAGAATTTTTAAATATGAAAAGCCATAACTGTCTCAGAGTGTCAAATAATATTCGTCAATGTTCAATTGACGAATTCTGTTTCTGTTTCTTGTAGTCAAACTTTAATAATAAAAAAGCACATGTTCTACAATAACGACCTTGACAGAACAAATTTGAGTTTTTTAATATAATTTTTAAGCACCAAAAAAATTGAAATCTATTCTAATCGTTAATACACCGGAATTTTTTAATATAAAATACAATAATAAATAAAAATAATGATATTAGTTCATAATTTTTAAAAAAAATAAACAGAATAACAGCAATAAAATTACCATTTGGTAATTTCACTAAAAATGAAATGAAGTAAAAATGAAATAATGGCAAGTTCGGTGAATAAAAAACTGATATACAAATAACGAAACAGATTTTGCATTTAGGTACATATAATGCATATCAAAACGGGTATTTGTATGTGTGTCTGGCATTAAATATTCATGTAGCTCGGCAGTAAAATGAACATGTTACCTGCAAATTGTGGATTCTCTTTTTTATTTGGCTCAGCCGAATTTCTAGCGCTACTGTTTGCCCAAACATTATTATGTCTGCTCTGGGCCTGTCCACGTTACGACATAATTCGATTCTTGTCCGCCGTTTTGTAGCTCAAAAATCAAAAACAAACGCACACCCTCGACAATCCAAACTCAAGCATAGTGAGGCATAGCGTGATCAAATGCAATTTCAAATACGGAACAAAAATCCTTAATAGAACCTCTCTCTTTCTCTTCCCTATCTCCTCATCACACACACTCAGGAACACATCCACTTCCGGCATTTATTTGCTTTAAAACAGAAAACTGAAATTAAAATTAAATATCCTCAAACGGATTATGTGGGTAAATAGAAAGTTCACGAATCATGATTCGTTTTATGAAAGAACATAATTAGAGTTCAAACTATTGATTCAATCTTTTATAAATAATTTTAAATAAGTCAATACAACTTGTTCACTTATTTAGAACAAGTTAGTTTGATAATGCAATTTTAGAGACGAATAAAATCTGTTTCCAAAAGGCTTTCGATATTTGTATTTCGAGAATTAATTTATTCCACCTTTCAAACAACAAGTCGAATTTTTACCTATAATATTTATATTAAAATTCTTTGCGTTGTCACTTAATCCCAATAAAAATATTATAGATTCATATTTAAACTTTCCTTCCAGATTTAAAAAACCTAAATCCTACTTACTAAATACAAATCAGAATTGTCCAATCATATTGAACCAGGCCCTCTTAAATTGCTGAATTCTTTCAAAACAACAATGGGATAATTTATATAGAATAGGTAAAGGTAACTTTTATTATAATAGTATAGAAACGCCTAAGAATAAAGTATGGAAAGACATTAGAAAATTAAATAATAAATAAGCAAAAATAGCAACTAGAAGCAACAGGATTTACAAATAGTACAGATGGTGAAAAATCATGGTGTAGGAAAAATTTTTTTATACATAATAGTTATTTATGTTAGGAATGTGTGAACTAAAGGTTTTTTTATTATGAGTAATTTTTTTTACACGACGAAGGAGTGTAAAAATTTTACGAATGAAAAAAAGTACTTTTTTTCACTCATTTTGTGAACTAGAATTTCACGTACTGAGATTGAAGAAAAAAATGCGGCACTTCACATACAGAATTGCAAAAATTATTTTATTGCCAAATATTTGTTCATAATATTGTGATACAATAGCAGTAGAATATTTAGATGAAGCTCCATCTGTTGATATTAATAAACTATATATTATTAATTTAATACGCCCAATGTTTCGAAAGGAGGGGCGACTAGCAAAGGAAACCTGATGGTGTTAATTTAAGATTAATAATAGGTAACTCCGATTTCTTCGCATTAACATTGTAAAAATGAATAAGATTTAAATAAAATTATTTTGATTTAAATTGTGTAAATTTCATAATATATTATTTTAAATGATCGCCGTCGTTAAATAAAAAAATATTCAATATTTTAAAACATGTTGTTAAATTAAATAGTATTTTTAACTGATTTCCAATTTCTGGCATACAATAAATTTCTAATGGGATTTTTTTTTGTAAATTACGAAAATATTTAAAAATTTAAGGAATACCTTTTATATAAATACAACTATATGGTATAGTGTTTATTACAGTACTTGAGTTTTTGAATTACTTTAACTGGTTCAATAATATTCACAATCTTATTAAATTCTTTCTAGTAATCAATGTTTAGTTGTATAATTTCCTCTCTTGTAAAGGGTTCAGACATTGCTATTACGTACTATGTTAGGAATTTTCTTTTTATATATTTTTACAGTTATATTAGATAATATTTGAACCCAAGAAATAATTTATTTGAACTCAATTGAAGAATTAAAATAAAAACGAATATTTTAAATGAAAACATTCATAAAATTAAATAAAAGTCATTAACGTGTTATACAACATATTTTCCTATTTCTTAAATCAATATAGATGTAAATTATATTGAGATGCTTAATTACATATTGAAAATTAATTATATGGATTTAATAAATAGTTATTACTATCTTCTGCTATGCTTTTAAAAATATATCAGCTGCTATAATCGAACAATAATTAAGGACTTGTGTTATTTACCGCCTCGATAAATAAATGAATACGGAAAGAGTTGTTTTCAAAAAGGAAAATTGTAATGATAGCGAAGGGGTGGGTGTGAGATGCACGTGCAGCAAACCCCTGCCCTGTCCAAACAATGGAATTCTATTCACCTGACTCTCCTATCAAATGATACTTTGGCTATTCGTTAAAAGCTACAGTCATTTTTTGTGGCATTGTGAGCGCGCGCGTCAATTTAGCTATTAGCCAATTTTGACGATTTTCACAGCTTATTTGATGGGGGCTGGCCACTTTTTTGCACCCCCAAATTATACACGTTGCACAATCCGTCCTGAAGTACTTTGTGCACTCGGCCATTCAATCTGGTATCCCGGTATTCGTTACATTAATAATATTTCAGTGTCAAATGATAGGCCCACGCAATTTTCGACACAACTCTTTTGATAACTCCTGTACGGAATGGTACCTTTAATTCGTCACTCATTTGTTAAGTAGAATTTTCTAATGATAAACAATTTATTATATTCAAATTATATATATCTAATTAAGTAATATTAAGGAAAAAGCGGTTTATTAATTTTAGATGACTTTACACGTATAATTACATTCAATTAGTTCTTTCACGATATTACGAAAATATATCAAGCACAATTCATATTCTAATATAATATGCTTATTGTATTTTAATAATATATCTCTATATTTAATATACGAGTAATATATTTAACACCAATTCGTAATTTTACTTCCGAATATATTATTAATAAAAGCGTGCCTTCAAGATCAATTAAGTCAAGAAGCAAAAATGAGTTTGTCCAAAAAGTTGGGAGATGTTATGATTGTATCCAGCACCGCTCATGAGAGCAGTATAGATCAAACACAGTATAAGGAAAGGGTCAAGTGTTAGTTACTTAAGTTTAAAATTTTAGTTAACAAAAATGGTTGAATTAAAATGAATTTAAAAAAAACTAGGAGTATCAGTGAGTAAAACAAATGAAATCTAAAATTAACAAGATTCAGAGTGTGAAAATATTAATTGGTGTCGCACAATGAAGAACGTAAGTCGAAAATATCTAAATAAAATTTTTAAATATAAGAGATGGCTCACTGGAATTTTTTGTTGTGCAAATTAATAACTCCTGGTTAAAAAGTGTGTAAATGTGATTCGCCCTCGCAATTTTTGGCTTGTTTTTGCTGCCTTGTTTTCGAGGGATTTATATGCATTTGGGACAACAATTGGCTGCCTGGCTGGTCGTGATTTATTACATGTGTGTGTGTGTGTATGCCTTTGGTAATTGGATTGAAAGCCCTGTGCGAGTTCCGTTTAATTGATATTCAATTGTTAAACCCTTCCGGATAAGCATTATATCATTAACGCTGAATAGTAACAACAATGACATGAATTGAAAGGCCAGTTTTAATAGGGTAGTAGTGGTGGTGGTGGTGGAGTTGGCTGGGAGATTTTATCGATCCAAGGAGAAAGGGAGAAGGGAATCAAACCTGGCCATTACATAACAAAGAGAACGAAGCGAGCGATAAAAAACCTGCCACTATTTGCAGTTGCTTTTTGCAAACCCAATCAATTTATTCCTGGATCGGTGCCCCCAAGGAATGCATTTCAAATGGTGGCAGCGACGGTGGTGGCGGCGGCATTGAATCAATAGCTCGTAAATTTGCTCCTCCAGTTTAGTCGTAAGGTGCAAGCCAGCCACTATTTCAAATAATAATCATTTCTCTTTGATATAAACCCGCATTGTCGATAATTTTACATCCCTTGGCTTTTACATTACTCAATTTCTCCAATCAGATACGGATTCCCATTGTCCCCTGTTCTTCTTCGCAGGGAATGACTTTCAAAATCCAACTTTCACAGTCTCTATGACATGCATAAAGTTAAGGTAGAAAGGATCAATCTAATAGTTAGGCCTTAGAGACACAAGTCTTCCAGTTTAAGCTATTCAAATATTAATTTCAAATCGTTTTATTACGTTTGAGATTAAATTGGATAGGGCTTCTTAAAGTTAATCTTTTCTAAGATATTATAATAAAGTTAACAACAAAAATCAGTTTAATTTAAAATCATTATTTTATCGCTTTATATATTAAATAAAAAAAAACCATATCAATCTTTTGATCTCTAAGTTAAATTTAATTTATCATATCATCGCAAATTATAAGACTGTTAAAAAACATTTCAAGAATGATTCTCACTTAATTAATTTTAAGACGTGGATAATAAAGATGAGATGAGCTTATCTTACCAAATTCATGATTTGTATTTCGAGAAATTTAATTCAAAAACAATTTTAATCCATCTTAAGCTCATTTTTAGATTTGTTTTCTTTTTAAAGTTAATCACTGCCATCAGCGATTAAAAAGTACTATACACTTGGAAAGTGGCGTAGACAATCCTTGGCATCGGTAATTAATTCGACATTAAAATAATACCTTGTAAGGATGTAATTGAGGCGAGCAGATGTTGATTGAACGGAACGGAATCAGAATTGCCAGAGTGACATTTAAGGGTGGAAAAGTCGAATCCAGCAAATTGCTTTCATGTTATTCAATTGCGTGTGTGGTATAATGTAAGTTTTTCTCCTCCCTTTCCCTTAGACGCTTTCTATTCTGTTCACCATGTCGCCCTAACATGACCTGGCAACTACGAGGATAGGTAAATAAGTTTGCGAAATCACTTTTTTTATACAATAAATACTATTTTAATGGTATTTCACATTTTCATTCATCAAATAATCATTTTGTTGTTAAAAATAATAAAAATTTATTTATTCTTTAGCTTTAAAGCACTCGTTTGTACTGTAAAAATGAATATTTTAACGGATTGTTTCAAATTAAATATAATAGTTAATGAAATACATTTTTAGGACCTCTCAAACGATTTACAACTACTTAAAATGGGCGGAGGAGAAGGACAAAACTTATTCTTTTCTCTTTCTATCAGTTTGTAATTGTGAAACACAAAAGGTAATTTTAAATTTAAAGACTATAATTTTTTCGATTTTCATGTTAATTTGTTTAACAAAAAATAAAATCTTGTAAAATCATTATTATACACGGACTTTCATTAAAACACTCGCTACACTCGTGACTTTACGAGTTCGTTTCCGAAGCGGGTCTTTAGGCACGCTATATTTGAGTGACAATATATAATAAAACAAAAACATATTTTATAACATTTTTATGACATATGAAAAAGAAACTATCAGTGAGTCATATCCAATTTGAAATATCTTGAAAACTGTTCGATTTATAACGATTCAAATGGTGAATTTGAGGAAAAGAGCGGAAAATAATTGTAATATCTTAAAAAGTTATTTAAAAATATATACAAATAAAATTCGAAGTTAAATAATTTTTTCATAACTCTTATTTATATCTGTTACCGATATTAAAATAAATACTAAGAAATCAGTAATATTTGTAAATTTTAGAACTTCACAAAATTAGCGGGCCTTAAGGCACGATCGGGAATTATGGACTTAATTTTCTCAACCAGACGCCTTCACCTAAAAAAACATTAACATATTTTAAATAATGTCTTATCTTATCGACCTAATTAGATAAATATCTATATATGAAAGTATTTCATTTTAAATATATATTAATTTTTTAGTATCAAATAAAATATATATAGTTATCCAATTCCTGTTTACCACTAAGAATTTTTTTAAATATAATGATTGAAATATAGTTATCTATTTTTTTGTTTTTTATTTTAAAGATATTAATTGTTATTTTACATTCTTAATTTTTCTTAGAAGCTTTACAAGTTATTCAATATACTTGAATTAATAACATTTTTCTGCGAATAACTATTATTTATATTTTTTTTTAATTTTTTTTAAATTTTTTTAATTTTTCAACAAATTTATTAATCACCCCCGTAGGTAATTTCTTTTAACGATCTTTGTGTAGTTTTACAGGCCCGAGTTTCTGTTACAAGAACGCATAAAAGCAAGGATTTTTAATTCATCACAGACCGTCTTTATAGTCTCTATTAGCCGATGAATTATTAATCGGTCTATTCCGGGAACTGTTAAGCCACTGTCCACTTGTATCACACCCCATATTCTAAGCATACAATTACCAGCCTTTTAAATAAAGAGAAACCGTCTGCCAATAAACTTATGATTTATTGATAAGGTATAAATCAGAGCAATGGCAAACGCGCTCCATCCATTTTGCACATGTCTACAGGATAAATATTCGAGCCAATCACTGACACATTCATCAATTCTGGGCCAACAAAATATCGAGCCGAGCCTGTCTCTATGCACTGCCGATTCAGATTATTATATTGGGATTTGGAATAAATTTTATGGGGTTTTCTAAGCACTAGATGGTAAGATTCCTTCAAATTAAATTAAATTTTATATTTTTAAATTTAAATTAAAGAAATATATTATATATGTGTATATTGACTAACCCTAAACTCTTCCCATATACTGTGTTCGATCTATACTGCCGTCATGAGCGGTGCCGAATGAATAAGGGTTGGTAGGGAAAATGCTTTGTATTTATACAATTTAAAAGTCCAAAATAATTAAATTTAACAAGTGCCCAGGACTTAATCGAAAGCTCAATATAAACCCACATTTAGTCGTTGCAAAATATGAACAATAATCAATGCAAAAATATTCCGCAGTCATAGGGAAGGAACAATAACAACGCTGGCAGCAAAAAAGCGGTGAGTGTCGAATCGCAACAATGTTTTGACTCTTCGGAATGACGAAACTAATTCAACTAATTTGTATACGAGATGGCAGCGGCGGTGGTGGTGGCGGCGGCGGCGGCAGTTGGGGCTGAAGACTCCATCACTGTCAGCCTTATATTGAATAAATTCCATGAGTAGCAGCAGCAGCTCGATCAACATCATGTCATATTCATTTCATTTCGAATCAACCTTTTTACTTGCATTTCGACGCCATGGAAAATTGGTGCGAATTTGCATTTTAATCTTTGACCCAAACACCGCGTCACCTTGACTCAATCCCCGCCACTCCACTGTGTCGCATCACAATTGATGGTCTGTCTCTCTGTCTGTCCCGCCTATTTAAATACGCACAAGATCATTATCTCTTATTCTCTTAGCCACGTGGCAAATGCTTTCAAAACAATATTCAAATTTCGACCGTATCTTGGGAGAATGGGACATGTTAAACATTTTTGAAAAATGACACTTCAACATTAAAGTATTTTTAGAACAGCCATTTCTAAGATTAATAACTGGAAACATATAAATTTAAAAATATATATACTAATTTAATATTCTTTAAATACAACTTTTTGTAAAAACTTTTATTATTCTAGATAACTTTTTGGTACAAAATCGCGTAAGATATTTATAAATTATCTATAAATAATACCACTAAAATAAAATACATAAAATATTACCAATATTTCACGTTTACATTTTTTTTAATAATCATTAAAATTTTGTTTAAATTACATTCATATATGAATATAAATATGAATCTAAACAATTCAATTTACAATTGTCAATGGTCTCCAAAAAATTAGAAAATCAAATTTGAAATTATTTTGATATTTTACGAATATACTTATACTTTAAGTTATTTCTAAAAAAAATCGATCACTACCAACTACAAACTTATTTAGTATAAGTTTAATATAAAACATTATTTGAACTTTATAAGAAATATAAAAGTTTCGCTTTAAGGAGTCATTTTTCAATAAAAATTTCGAGCATTTTATAATATAAATTTATAAAACATATATACACAAAGTTATAATAGAATAATTTTATAATTAATACAAAGAATTAAAATAAAAACGACAATTCAAATTCTAATGCAATTTTGATGTTCAATAAAAAAAATTTATGGTAAATATTTGACAAAACTATCAATACATTTTTTTATTTATAACCATTAAAAAATCATTCAATTATCCTGATTTGAAAACGCTATATTATATATTAAATTGGTTTATTAAACTAACAGATTTATATTTTGACAAATATGGTGTTCCGTAACACATATGTAATTATTGTCTAAAATTCGAAGGTTAGTTTGTTTATTAACTAACCTTCGGCTTTCATAAGAATATAAAAATATGTAAAAAAAAGGAGAAACAATATAATATGAATAGAATACAAAAATATTACTGTTTTAAATTAGCAAATATTTAAAGGGAAAAAAACAAAGAATTTCGTAAATGTTAAGGGTTTGTGTAAATATATTTGGTTAAAAATGAATATGTTCAATTAAGTTATAAATGAGAGCGAATTTACCACAGTAGTATGTAGAAGATTGTCGATATTTAGCAAACATTTCAATTTTAAGAAAATAAAAGAAATAATACAAATATCAAAACCTATGTCCATTAGGGATTGTTATTTTTGGATAACAATTATTGTTAGCTTGTTATTTTTAAATAACAATTATTTTAAATAAAAAATTAATAACTATATAAATTAATCATAGCAATAGAATTGTTAATAAATAAGGTAGCTAATATTACAAAAAACTATTAAAGAATTGTTGAGATGGCAATACAGAAGCTGCAAGAGAACTCACCGATAGATAATAATTCACAAGTTTAGAGATAAGAGAAACGCGGCTTGTAGTTTCTAATGTCAACGCTAGAGAACTAACTATGACCGTTTTATTTACATATATTTAAATTTGCTGTTGTACAATATTTCAAATTCATATTTCAAATATTTCAACAAGAATGAAAAAGGAATATTAGTATATATTTAACTTCAAATTATAATTTAAAAACAAAAGCATTTTTATTTTTTCGGAATACGGTATAGGACGTTTATCAATAAGAAGCCTTGGAAAATTCGTCATTATACAGCTATATTCCACTGACAATTTTTTGGACATTTTATCGCCCGTGATTTTGTTGTTATTCGTCTCTCATTCTTTTAATTTTCCTCCGGGTATTTCACTGTCTTACATATTTAAACGGTGAATGCAATTAGTTAGTTATTATATTGATTTGTTAATTGAATAACAGTTATTATCCAATTTTGTTATTTAAATAAGTTATGAATATATCAGGTTATTCTAATGATTTGTCGATCTGTATAATAATATTTCAACAACTAGCAGTTAATATATATATTTTATTTTTTTCCAATATTAATAATTTATAACTTTTATTTTATAAAATATTTTGTCTTCCATTGTTTTAAATATTTATTTTTGATCATTATATAATAACACTAAAAATATTTATAAATAATATGTTAGTGCATTATTTTCAAACAACATTTATTAATAACTATTTATCATTATTTTGAACATCCCTAATGTCCATTAACTTCACAAGTTTTTGGTTTATCTTAAAATTATCCATTGGTTTTATAAGAATCTGAAAAATTCAATTGACCAATACCAATATTTTCTATAAAAAATTATAAATTCAAATGTGAAGTTTAATTAAAAGCTTATTGTAATATATCAATTTATATAATTGATTTTATATGAATATATGAAATTGAATTGGCCAAATTATTACTGAAGTTTATAAACTTCCAATTATTATAATGTATTACACTTATGCTAAAATAATACAAACTTTTAGTTATTTTTAATCAAAATCGACCCTTAGCAAATACAATGAAAAATTAACACCCAACTTAATGTTATTGAATTTATATTAAACTTAACCAAATACCCCAAACAAAATTCTAAAGAATTTCTTTGAAATGAGAAAACCAAACATTGACTACAATAAAACGAAAGTATATTTCAAATCTAAAATTAGAAACCAAGGTATAATGTTATGCACATATAAAGTGAAAGGCTTAAAATGTATTGACTGAATGGATTGTCCTCTGATCTTTGGGTCCAGTGTTTCACCTTGACTAACCCCATCAATGGTAATTTATTTACGGTACAGAAGTGAACGCACACAGGGCATCTCCAAGTGAAGCCACAAAATTGAATTACAAATCAAGAAAGTGGAGACTTTGACAATTGTCGATGTGTGTGGATTTTCCTTTCATCTTGCTCTGTCCGCCCCTCCCAGGCTCCAAGCCAAGGAGCAAAAGGAATAAGTGAAAGAAATGACACAAAAGGAGGCGAAAGAGGAAGAGGGACAAGTGCAAGTTTTGCCAAAGTGGACTGCTAATGGGGCATTCTCGATTCGAAAGCAATTAAAATTCTTCCGCAACTTGAATGGACTTGCAGCAGGAGCACACTCTCCTCTCGAGTACGTGTATGTAGATCTTTGAAAAGACGATGCTAAATATTCAATTTCCATTTGTCACGTTCCTGCTCTGAAAAGAGCCAACGTGGTTTCATCATCAGATGCAGTCGCCCGTGCATGAGTGCTATATTTACTGGGACGTATGGCCTCACCTACATCCCAGCAACGAACCAGCCAGCCAGTCAGGCAGGCAGGCAGCTAGACAGACGGAGGACTTCTCCAGGAATCATCATCATAAGCGAGCAGGGAAGAGAAAGGAAGAGAGAGATATAGAGCAGTAATCTTTGAAGGTTTCCCCACAACATTTCAAATGGCCAATACAAAACGAACGGGCGAGAAGAAGCCAAACCATCGAGGCCATGATGTCTGACTGACAACGACACTAAGTCCAATAATGTTAATACCTAGGGTTAGTATCTAATTCCAAATAAAAATTAATCATATTTCAATATTATAAATAACACGACCATATTATTTTTAATCTAAGTTTTATATTTAGAATAGTGTCTGCTTAATCAATAAAATTAACATCAAATCATTCCCGATTTTTATTAAAAAACTAGATGACCCGGCTAACTTCGTATCGCCTTAGAATCCATATAAAAAAAACTTAATGATTTTTAAAATTTAGTTAAACATGAGTAAATAGTGTTTGAAATCATCTTAAAACAAAATATAAAAAATTTCTAAAGAATTTTAATTAATCAATTACATTTTAAGATTATTGTTTGAAACAATACAACTAAATAAGCTTGTCAACTCTAAGGAAAGGTCCTCGAGCTCACACTTTTGGTGGCGTGCACTCGAATGTTTGCCGGATGGAAATGGCACCACCAGCACTGGACCGACACCACCTACAAAGTGTCAATATGCTTCATCTGCACGTGCTCCGGTCCGTATCGGACACTTTGGATTTCTTCCCATTCCTCCCCCGTTCCCATTCCCGGAGACATGTGTCAATTTCCATTGGATTTATTTTAAATAGAGTCCCACTTTTTGTGGATTTGTGTGTTTAGAAGAGAATGGGAACGAAATTGCACTGATGTGTTCTCCGCTTGCATCAACATAATTTGCAATCGGGGGCTTTGTGCAAACGACACACGGGTTAAAAGCGGTTTTTCAACATTGGCACACCCGTAAATTATTATGGAAATAAATTAATTAGCTTTCATGTTGATCCATTTTTAACTAACCGATTAATTTTCCCCCATTCACAATGTTCCATTTGGTGCATGTGTACCTTTCATTAATTAGGCAATTTTTCAATCTGTTCCGTGACAGAATCAATCAATGCTTAAATTAGGAACACAATATAAAAAATGGGATGATTTAAGTAAATTCATTAATAAAAAACGGTGTATGATCTAATTATAAAAATTTAAATTAAATTTATAGAAATTTATCTATAGCACGAAATAATTCTAGAATTCTAGAGGTAAAATACCTATATTTCTAAAATTAAAAGAACACCCCCTACCCTCAGTCCAACAAAAACGTAAAACTATTCTAAAAACGAATATTAATTACATCCCTAAAAGACATTTAGATTCATCATTTGGCAGTGAATCTTATTTCGGGACAAAAACATTTTTATCGTCTCCGAACCGAGGACTAGAAGTGGGTAAAAAGCGCAATTAATGGAGCTGCCAATCCAGGACTTAATTTGGTCAAAGGATATAAATTATGTGGCTATTAAGGCTGTGTGTTTTTCATTAGCTGGCACTCCCTGTGCAAATCTCATAGGTCCACTATATGGGAAATAATTTCGGTAATTATTTCGCTCCGAATCAAAACGATAAAATTGCCCCGGGGACAGCATATAGTTTTTGAGTCCTTTTTACTCGTCCGCAATTAATTTATTGCCGCAACTGGTTTTTGGTCTTGAATCGTGTTGTGCTTCTTGATTTCATGTCACACCAAATAATCGCTTAGAAATTAAAACGACCGCAAAGCTTGTAATTAGAAAGGATTATGAATTCAGAATTTCGACGACATTCTTTATTATACCCCCAGGCACCTCTACCGTCGGTCGTTTAAAATGAAATGTTAAACATATTCTCACATCCCCAGCTAATTGTCAAATAACATGCCATCCACCACACCCCTAGCAGTATCAATTGTGGACACTAATGTGAGAATTCTAACCTTGTAAGAAATTCTTTTCCGTTTCTTTTACAGATTATTTCATTTCCGTAAATTTATTAGAAATCTTTTTTGCGTAATATATAAAAATAGCCTTTTCCAATATTTGAATTTTTCAAGAAATGTTCTTGGTTTTGTAATAATTATTTAGATGGGTATTACATATCAGAACTTTTAAAAAACGCATATCGAAATTTGATTTTACGTATAAAGTAACAAAATTATAATATTTTTATTATATATTTCTCTTCTACGAAAAATAATATAAATTGCAAATTTAAGTTTTCAATCTTTAAGTTTCCAAGGACTTGTACTGACTTGCCTTGAAATTTCAGGCATTTAACCTTCCTTAATGTGTATTTCATAAATATGGTTGTCATTTGAAGAGAATTTGGCACGACAAGTTTGTTGAAAATTCTTTTTAAAATAGCAGCTTATGAAGATAATTGGGTTGGAAGACTTTATGCTACTAAAGGTGTGTTTACAACTAGTTTTATAAAGTTCTTCAAATCATAAATTTATTTAAGTAGAACAACTATGAAGACTATTTATTTTGACCAATCGTTCGGATCTGGGGAGCGATTTGGTTCCAGACAATTTCGGTAAGCGCGGGATGGCTTAGAGTCTTAGAGTCTTGAAGTTATTGCGGAGAATTCAAAATATTTTTGTTCGAATTTGTGCCCTTTTTATTCATTATAAATTTGTTGAAATTGCAATTGTAATTATTATTATTTTAGATCGACCGTTTGGGCCAGAGAAATCCAAACATCAGTCGACAATAAACCACAGTGAACTGAACAAGTCTTTCGATTACATTGAAAACTGATTTTAAAACTGACTTTACTTTTCAGGGAAATTCTAGCTTTTTCCACTCCCATATTCTCAAAATTGATGTAGGAAAAGAATAGGGATTATTTTAGACAATACTAATAGAGCCAGAGTATTTTACCAGCTAATCACATTNTATTACATTGAAAACTGATTTTTAAAACTGACTTTACTTTTCAGGGAAATTCTAGCTTTTTCCACTCCCATATTCTCAAAATTGATGTAGGAAAAGAATAGGGATTATTTTAGACAATACTAATAGAGCCAGAGTATTTTACCAGCTAATCACATTAATGGTTACATTGCTACCAATCACTATTCTTGAATAGATTCTCTTAATTTCAGTTTTGAAAATAACTATTCGCTCAGTGACTCATTGGAATACTTTTTGATAGGCTATGCTCGCCTTAATAGATACGAAGCAGTAGCTGTTGTTGGCCCTCAATCTCCGCACCAGCTGAACGTATGGCAGAAATGCTGACGCCGATTTGGAGACTGGAGATGTCGTCCGTGTAGAGATTTCGGGTAGATTGTTTAAAGATGAGGTGGTTCATGAACTACTCGACTGACTCATGTCTAGAGGAGACCGAGCCCAGCAAGAAAATTATTCCGTTTATTCAGATTAAGCTTTAATTGTAAGAGGCTTATATTTTGTTGTTCAATTTAAGAATAATATAATCGAATTTATTTAATTGAAAAATTTGTCCAGTAACAAGCTTTACCGGGCTACCGAAGGATGAGTTGTCTGACTTATATTTAATTCTCGACGAAGGATTATCAGTGCAAGGAGAAAACACCTTCACATCAAAGTTTGTAAAGCCCATAAATGGCTGGTAGACTGTATTAACGTTCATTTTACTCACAATAAACCTCTAATAAATAGTGTGCAGACCTATACTGCCTCATGTGCATTGCTGAATGGCGTGTCAAATAACACTTGTCCTTTCCAATCCTCCTCAACAATTACTATATCGATAGCAATTAATTAGTTAGGGTCAGAAATGCTGTTAGGAAGGGAGAGCTAGAGCGAATTACGTGAAGGGACGTATAGCTGTCCACTATACACTTAAGAATAAGTTTTCATACACCTGGACAATTATTTTATTTATGTTTTATATGTGAGTAAGGGCTATAATCCCCAAGCGGGTTCTCCACCCACCATCTAATAACCAATGACTAAAATACTCTTATTAGTAAATGACTTTTATCTAGCATATTTTACAATGCAATCAAAACTCAAACTTTAAGTTAATTTGTACATACGTTTAAATTCATCGAAACAATCAGAATTTCCTAGGATAAATGTCACTTAAGCCTGATCTTTGCCCATTATTAGTTTAACAACCTTTTGTTCGTCTCATATTCAATCATAATTTTCCAACAACAAAAAGCTTTTCCAACTATTTCCATCCCTTAGCATATAAATTATCGTCAGCTCTGGTTGATGACAATCAGAAGCGCGCTCGTTTTATAAATTGACATTTGTTCCCCACTTGTTCTCAAATGCAGCTTTTATGGGCGATCTTTAATTTGAAATAAAACCGGAAATTTTACTATTTCAGTGGAGCATTAACTGGCAAAAAAGCAGTGTCATAAAATTCATGTCTGAGTAGGACATATGGGACTAAACACCAGCCGCCCGCCAGTGGCGGAGCGTTGGGGGGAAATTAATTTATCGCCACCAGCCAAGTCGTAAATTTCAATGTGACACTTTTATATTCTTCGACAAATCCAATGATATCCACTGATTTTCTTTTATCTGCGCGCTCGACTCCAATAGTTTTGAACTGGAGAGAGCAGAAGGCAGAAAGGGCGAGCAGGCAGGCATCAGCTCCATTTTTACAGGCCACCACGAATTAGGAGCATTGTAAAAGCGATTCCGGCAATCATTGCATTTTATGGCGGCTTCCATACGAATAACTGAAAATATTGCATTCGCAAAAAACCAAAGCGATAGATTGGCCATTAAATTCTAATTTACTCGATTTTATGGTGTCATAAAATATATTCCCTTTTAATAGGTTTTGAATAGGTAATCATAATCGATATTCCATCAATTTTTCCCCATGAATTCACTCTTCTTTTCACTTTCGACATTAAATTAACACTCAAATAAAAAGTTATGATCTAAACTAAAACATTGACTATATTTTATATCAGTTATTTTAAAAATATAAGGACCATAAGAAGCTATTATATCAAAAATTATTAGTAATGGTAGGCTGGGCGCTGAACCCATTTGGGGACTATAGCCCTTATTCATATAATAATTGTAATGATGTACGACAACCTTATTACTAAAAATTAGAAATACTAAAATACAATTTATTTTTTTCCTTCTTGTGCTTTTATATCTTCTTCCTCCTAGTTTTCCCACCTATTTTGGGTCGGTTTTCCTAGTACGTAGCCTCCAGATTTTCCTATTATGCTTAGCACTTTCGTCTATATCTGCCGCTCTCATTTCTCTTCGGACCCTTGTTATTTACGTGGTTTCGGTTTGCCTGGGCTCCTCAAAAGCTCGTCAATTTCTAGAGTGTTCCTGACCATATGCTCCGCGGGTCGCCGCATAATATGTCTCAGTGGGTTCTCTGTCAGTTTCTTTACAATAGGTGTCATCAAAACTTTGACCTTTGACTCTTTGGTTTTGGATTTAAAATAAAATTTATTAACAAATATATTCATAATTTATTAAGATCAAAACAACAACAACAACTGCGTTTGAATAACGANTAATATGTCTCAGTGGGTTCTCTGTCAGTTTCTTTACAATAGGTGTCATCAAAACTTTGACCTTTGACTCTTTGGTTTTGGATTTAAAATAAAATTTATTAACAAATATATTCATAATTTATTAAGATCAAAACAACAACAACAACTGCGTTTGAATAACGAAATTTTGGCATTATTTGTATGTTACGAGCTAAATAAATTTTAATATAAAATTTAATACCACTAATTATTAAAATTACTAATCAGTTCTTGGCCTCAATTAAAATGAATAATATGAAAAATGAAAGTCAATAATATTATGGTTTATGTGATGAATTGATTAACTTATATTCAATTTTTAATGAAGAACTGAGAAAATACCCTTACAACATATTCTCATGTTTTCTTTAGTCCTTAAATAACTGATGATTTTTATTAACTGGTAATATTACTAAAATTCAACCTGTCCTTTAAAGGGTCCAGACCTATCACATCCTAATCAACCGTAATGGTATCATATAGGAACACTTATTGATACGATAATCTTTAAATGTTACTAAAATAGTGACAAAAATTTTATTTTTTTTAATGTGTAACATAAAATATTGTACTCAAAATTCATATACATATTTTTAAATTTTAATTAGATTTTTATTGAATACTTTAGAAGTAAAGTAATTCTTTAAATTATTATTTACTTTTTGTTTTTAGTGTATTAGTCACTTAATGGCAAATAGACCGGTTAGAAAAGGATCCAATCAATTCGACCCGTTCAGGACCCATGCCTTCCGAGGTTGAAGTCGACTGCGTTACCATTCGACTATAAAGACAGACCATCACGACCGTAAATTTAAAGTAAAAACCGTAGATTTTAGAATTGTAACAATAATCAGGTAGTTTAATTAGCACATTTCTAAATTTAAACACCATATTTGTATAGTTATTTCTAAACAGAATTAGAATTATTAAATAATAATTTCGGAAAAAAACTAAAGTGGTTTAATAATCTAATTTCATACAACCCTTTAATATAATTAGCATTCCTCTAATCAATGTGTGTATTTTTCAATTATTAGTGAAAATGCCAAATCACGACATTGATTTGACAATTGTCAGCAATTTTAATTGATATTCCATGTATCAAATCAGAGTTCTAAAATAAAACGGTGTCATGACTAGACAAGACTTCGGGAGCCCATCAAAATGGATTGTCGGTTCAGATTGAAATCCGCATAATCCTTGTGCTGTCCGGAGCTAATGTACCAGCTGACATGTTTGGCTCACATTAAAGGGATAATTTATCGAATTTCGTATCGATTGTGGCCCATAAATTGGGGAAAGCAGACTTAATTTTTGGTTCCTGTTGTCACTAGCCAATATACACTCCCACATAGGTTGTTAAATTCAAATTTATTTTTGAATGACATTCAACAAAAATAAGATCAACTATTTGCAAAATATTTTTTTTATATTTTCTACGTTAAGTATGTTTTTCATTTAAGAAATTTTAATAATATTCCATTTTTTTTAAAAGATGAACACTTTTTTTCACCAAAGCGAAAAAAATACATTTGTGCTACTTGAGTTCTAGACCCTACTATCTCTCTCAATGATGGAACAGCCGTTACAGGTCTGGGTCTTACCTAGTCACTTTTCGTTATCACAAGTTTTCAAAATGACGTATTTACTCATTAACCAATTTTTAAAAATTTACAATTTTAATAACCACTATTCAAGTCTATGAATGATTATTTGTTATGATGTAATTAATACAATGAACAAATGATTTTTTATAGAGCCACGGTCACCTCACTATAACTTGGGTATGGTTTTATGCATATATAAATATACGAGTAAGATCATATTAGGGGGCCGGATAGCGTAGTTGGTTAAGT
>JXOV01005625.1:969-11877 GCA_001014945.1 Clogmia albipunctata
ATTAGTACCAGAGCTGATGATTCAATATAGAGGCTATTTTTGTTGACAAGTTTTTGCCATCGAAACAGAACACATATACTATAAAGAAAAACATCCCTTTCATAACTTTTCGTCTGTATCCGTTCATTTTGAACAGCAGCAGAGTACTTGTATTGCAAAGATCCGGTTTTTATATTCATTTCTACGTATTCCATCCAATCTTTGAAAACCTATCTACATTCAAACAAATGGTGTTGACCTCACCAGTTGTTCTACTTTTCTCATTTCAATTAACAATGATTAACGAAACACAGACAAAGCTTGCTTTGAAAGTGCCCTATGTCCCCCTGTTGGAATAAAAAGGAAGGAAAAAAAACTCGATATATGAAAAATATAAATATTCTTTGATTTTCATAACACTTCTAATAAAAAAAACTTTACAGTTTACAAGTTTATAAAATTTGGCCTTAAGTCTTATTAATTTTTAAATAATCGTTGAAATTTCTATTTTTGTTCCAATAAACACAAGTTTCTTCAATCCATTTACGTTAAAGCATAAATAAGGTCTAATGTAGGATAAACGGAAATGTTAAACGGTTCTATTGTGAGACTTAAGGTGAGGAGAGAAGAGTCCTCTTTGCCAATCAGACGAACGTGAAATACAAGGTGTGTGGTTTTGTTGTCGAAAAGTGCTAAAGCCCAAGAAGACATGATTATTAAACTTTGGGACGAGCAGAAACGTAATCATTTCTCACGTGTGTATGTTTTAAGAGGGTTGGTTGTAGAAAAGGGGATGGTGTGGGGGTTCTGCAGGGCAACGAGTATATCATCCAGCAATAATTTGGTGAATTCGACAAAGACTTTTGTGTACTTAAATGGCTTTCGAGATGGTTTGTTGAATTCCAAATTTATCTTTCCATCTTCCCAAGACTCTCTGCTCAAGTGGAGGTGTATTTAGTGGTGTTCCTCTACTCCTACTTCGTCCCCCTTTTTGCCAGTTTTATGGCGCTTTTGTTATACATTTATTTGCACCGAAAATTGGAGAATGGGGTTTTGTAGTTATTATTTTGGCCCTTCTGTTTCGTTTTTGTTTGAAAGAGAACTGAAAGAAATGAGCTCAAAAGACAAACCGTCAGCACAATGCAGGTGCTGGACAGCATTTTATCGTCTCCAATTTAGGAATCATTATCACAGAGAGGAGTTGACGTGACAACGATAAAGACCGTCTTCATTTGCTATTCCACGGACATACGTCTCTCGTTCCATCCAACACAATTCACAGGAATTAGGCTGAATAACGCTTGATTGATATTGGATACGGCTGACTTTTCAAATTTCGCATTTGATGAACATTTAAAATAAATAAATTGGATGAGGGATGATGAATGAGTGAAGTAATTATATATGGCATTCTTGACTGTATAAGTGTTTGATCTTTAATTATTTATTTAACAATTTATATTACTTTTATTATATAATAAATTTCTATTTTCAATTCAATATTTTGAAAAAGTCTACTTCTTCAATGTTAATTTCATAGCTTAAAAAGGAGGTATGCAATTAATCTTTATTAACTAACATGATTTCACTCAAATAACCATTATGGTTATGTTTACAAGACCTCCGTTTTTCATGATTTGTCCTAAATTCACGCTTCCACGGCTGAGTGCCCTCGATAATTTGGCCATTAAGTTATTAGAATGATTGTTGAATATTGGTATAACTTTTATCTTTAACATTGAAAAAAAGCCAAAAGGCTACATAATTTTATCGTCTATCTCTGATCAAGATGATCACAAAAGGTTTTTTGTTCTTTTTTTTTTTAATTTTTTAGTTACTGTTGTGTTTGAAATTTCGAAATTTTTAACAAAAGATTTATCGCATGACCATTGATCAGGGTTATTTTATGATGTCAGTCATTATCCAGATTTGTTAGAAAGCTGGTAACACAACAATAATATTAATTTATTAAATCGAAAGCAAAGCCAAAGTGAGTATCCAGGAGATCTAAAACCAGATAACTGAAAATCACTGTTTTATTATTCGATAAGATGAGTCGATAAGCAAAGTTAATCAAAAGCACTGAAAGAGAGAAGCACAATGATCTACAAGTGAAACGTCTAAGGTTCAGTTAGAGAGACTAAAACATTTATTCATTTCCCCTTCATCATTCCTTGTTAACCCTAATGTACATGCTTTTGCATTACACTGTTCTCAAAAAACACATCTTATTTTTTTATCTGTCCAAACCAAAGTCATCATACTAAATACTTGGAATATATGTTCAGGATAAATGTACTAATTTAACAATAACTAAAAATTTATAATC
The DNA here is from genome assembly GCA_001014945.1 of Clogmia albipunctata. Classification (NCBI taxonomy): domain Eukaryota; kingdom Metazoa; phylum Arthropoda; class Insecta; order Diptera; family Psychodidae; genus Clogmia; species Clogmia albipunctata. Next base: position 3,278 of record JXOV01005625.1, read on the forward strand.
GAATCGTGATATGGGTAAAAAATTAAAAATTCACCTTAAGTTTCGCTCACAGTTGTAAGATCTTTATTAAAATCTGGAATAAACAAGAAATTATTGTATTAAAAAAATAGAATTATTTTTTTAAATCATGAAAATGTTTTAATAATAAAATAACTAAGAAAAGTATTGGTAATTTTATAAAACTCTTTAAATTATCTTAAATAAATCATAAGTGTGGTTATGTTATTGTCTCAAAATGGGTTAGTTCGATTATTCCATGCCAGGGCGACATCAGTACAACCAGTGATTTTTAATTTAAAAGAAATCATTTCGGATTCCTTTAAATTATTAATCTTTGCGTAAAAAGGTACAGAAAATAATATCCTGGGCTTAAAAAAACCAACAAATTTAGTCGAAATTTTAAATTGTTCCATGGCAATTGTATCAAAACAAACCTGTATTTAGTATTAAGATACTATTGTTAAATGATTTTCGTTGAAAATGATGAAATGGCTATTTTTATGTTTTAGTATTACAACCTGTCAAGATATAGTTCATCATATACAGAACCTTTTGTTCGTGTTGCTAATCTCATCATATTAAATAATTATTTTTATATTTGCTTTTCCATTGTGATTTGTAAGAAATGATAATTGATTAGATATGGCATTTGCTCAATTTAGGGTTTAAAAACCACTAGGTTAGACATAATCTTTTATCAAGTAGTTGTGTCCTAGAAACATTTAAAACACATTCTGTCTAGTTTACAAATGCAAGCTAGAAAACTAGTTTTGAAGTGAATAAATTGCATAAATTATTACGTTTATCCGTCATAACTAGACGTATCTATACAATAAATTAATTCATTTAAAATAATATGATTTGTTGTATCTCTGACGTGCTCTTGGAAAATATAAATTGGTGCTGCCCATCAAATCGGATTCGGTTTGCGGGAAACTTGAATTTGAGCTGGGCAGAGCGTCTAATTTTAATGGGAATTTAATTTGAGTGCTTGGAGATGACCGAGAAGGATGCACTTTTGGCAATTTGTGTGTCCATGTGGCTGACTGTGCTGTTATCCGATAAATTATGGCCTAATCCCTTCATTGGATAAACGAGACCATTGCTCCATGGCTTACATAAATATTAGCACAAAATAGTTGCAACCGAGCGAACAGAATCGCCTCAACAAATAATTATTTATTATTTTGATTCATCGTGTTTAGGGCCATAAAATTAAATCCCTGCCCTGCCCCAAAACCGAGAGAGCCGAGAGTGGGGGCTGTTGTCGGGTTTTGGTCGGGCTTGAAACATGGTCCGAATTGGGGAGCAGATTTATAATGAGGTGGCGGAACCAGGTCAGCCCCTATTAATATTTCAATTAAATTGCTCACCATTGAATCCATAATCGGATCATAAATTATATGTGTTCAAATAAGACCACATTAAGACTAAATACCAGCATTTTTCTAATTTCAATGTTTAATGGAGGGATTTGGGAGACATTATCATTTAATTTTTGTTTAAAATGATTATATTAGTTATGTGAGAAAATATTCTATTAAGTGGTTTATAAAAAAATCTAAATTATTTAAATTTCGTATATACTAACGGAAAAAACATTTCACCGGATTACCTTACTTTTTCAGTCGACGGTTTTCCCGATCACATCAATCGAGAAAATTTAATTGGTTTCTGAAAAAAAAAGGATTTAAATCCATTTACTCAAAATTTCTGTGTGTGTTCGTCTAAATTAAACTCGCGTCAGACAGTTAAAAGATATAGTATATTTCTATACAAGTGGTGAAATATAAAAGAAATAGTAAAAATAGGTAAATGAGTGCTGCAATAACCTATTTCACATGTGTATTGAACACTATTTTGTGTAATGAAACAAAAATACCAGTTAATCAATAATTAATAATAAAACCGTTCACAGCGGTGGTTTTCAAATTGTGCAACAACAACTCAGAGCGAAATTTTCATATTTAATAATGTATATAATAATAAATTTGGGTTTGACAACAATATGTAATTTTATTAAGTTGATGACAAGTAAGACACAGTGGGTTTATTAGAGTGAGATGGGAATACCTTTTAACAAAATTCTCAACATTAAATATTTCAATAATAATGTGTAGAGATTCATACCATTTTTTATTACTTTTCCTGATTTAACAAGGTCTTATGTTTCTGATGCATAATTGGAGATGATTAGAGAACTAAACTTAAGTACTTAAAAACTAATTTATTGAACTTTCGTATGGAAAACTAAGCTCATCCACCTCGATTTGATTATCATAACGCTCCACTTTTTCGATCTGCTGGAAATTTTGAATTTGTATTTCACTAGGGCGAAAAAAAGTCATAAATCTTCCAATAAATTTGTTTCAGTCAAAATTTCAGCGCCATTTGAAGATAAAACCTGTACAATTTTTAATTCAGCCTGTAATAATGAGCTAATAACCGTTCAAATAGAGACCGTTTTAACGGCCAAATTTTTTAAAGGGTTATGTGAATTTTTTAGAAAGGTACAAAAAAAGTATGTCCTACTCGGGTATAAAATCCGTTTTTTGACTTGGAAACGATAAAGAATTTGGCTGGCAGCTCGTATTTTACAGTCATTTCCTCGCTAAAAAACGGCTCATTTTACACCCTTGTTGCACTTAACTATGTATTTGTTTTGCATAAAAAGTATTAGAAAATTAGAGCTTTCGCGAAGTGTAATGTAATATTTTATTTTTATTAATTTTTGTTGACGTATAATCAGTAGTAATATTATTATATTTAGATTTGAATTTTTTTTGGTATTCAACTTATAGACCCTTAGTATAAGATATTGTTTTGCACTTCCGTAACGAAACATACGCTTTTCGATATCCATTTGGGTTTTGTAATGTTTCACTTTATCGCTTTCTTTGAAAATTTAAAATTTTTATTTCATGTTCTAAATTATCCAAAAAATTTGTCTCAAAGTCAAAATATGGTCGCCATTGTTGCCCTTATACTACACAAAACATTGGTCTATGCTATGCCATAGGACCGTCAATAAGTTGCAAATTAATTAACGTCTCCTGTTTAAAAATTTTAATATTTAAATTTTCAACAGCCATCTGCTTATAAATTGGCTATTTTTGTTCGATTTTTGGCACATAACGTAAATATCAGAGATAAAACTGCTTTACTGTAATGTAAGTAAATTATAGTAATAGCCTTATATTGTTTTAAATAAAACTTTGTTTTCCATCAATTAAAGCAAACACATGTTTGATGTGGCAATAATATAGGCATTTGCCTTATAACCATGAAGTTAAGAGGAAACAAACTATACTAGTTTGAATACCAGCCGTTAACGGTGTCTTTAGAGTTTAAGATTTCACTTGAAACATTAGTGAAACATGTCAATTTTTAAATTTTCCTTGTAAATAATGAAATTTAATTTGAAATTGTAAAAATTTCAGTGGTCATGAGTGGAGTGCAAAAAATATGATGTCCTACTCGGGTTTTCGTTGACTACTACACCCTTGTAGTACAAATAACTATTTGGGTGAGAAACAGAAAGGATCGTGAAAAATATTAAGCATAAAGGGTCCGAGACAGAGATCTACAATGATCACTTGCCTTTATCGTGCATTGCATGTTTTATTGTTTCCCGCTTGAATCAATCAGCAATTCAAGCACGTCGTCGTTGTTCCTCTTTGGTGGTAAACTATGAGATTTTATTGATGTTTATTGGATTTCTATATGATATTGATTTTTTTGGTTCAAAATAATTGAGATATGCATTATATCACTTCACGCCAGGACATAGGTACCTAAAATTTTTTAAATTAAATTTTAATTCTTTTATGAACTCTTTTATTACAGTTTTTGGTTGTTTTTACAGCATTGCCCCAATTTATATGATTTATGTTCCGAGCTGTTTACAGGTTCTCGGCAATCTATTTAAACGAACTAAATTAGAAGGCAAGAAAACAATTAGATTCATTTAAATCGCAATAAAGCACTTACGCAATAAAATAAACCTCATGGTAAATCGTTTTATTGCACATAATCACTTGTTGTGGAGAATTTCTCATTAAATCATTTACAGAGCCTATAAACAGCTCCGTAATGTTCGTGCTGTTATGTACTTGCAGTTAAACATGTTTTGTTTTGTTTATTGGATATTAGGATGCATAATATTACCCAAATTACAACATTTAAATGGAAATGTACATCAATATTAACATGGCTAAGAAAATCAATAATTTGTTGGAATGATTTATTCTAGAACTAAACAATTTGAGATAATTGATAAAATAAATATCGATTTGTTTAGTTTTATTGCTAAAACTGTGTGGTGCAAATACGTAAAGCAACTTTTGACCTTTGACATTGATCTGTGTCTCGAAATGCAATACTTTTTTCAAATGTTAAATAAGAAAATTGAATATTTGTCACTATTTTTTATTATAAATGATACATTTTGAGTACCAATTTCAAAACATTTGAACATTATTCCGTCAAATATATGTCATATTGGTATTTTGTGTATTTTGAAAAGGATTGCCAAAAATTATGTCTCGTTAAAGTCTCTTATTAACTTGAAAAATAAATAAGAAAGAAAATCGCATTTCTCGTTTGCTCTGCTGCTATTATATCCTATTATCACAAATAATTTTTAACATATTTAAAAATCGAAGAGATAAACAGGATCTACTCTGCTCCATTTCATTAAACGGATACAGATGACAGTGGAAAAGGGATGGGCTTCTTCGTAGTGTGTTCTGTTTCTGTTTCGGAGCCAAAACCTATCAATAAAATAGCATCTATATAGAATCATCAACTCATGATATTAATCCCATCATCACAAATTATGATTTATAGAAATGATATTCAATTGTCAATTGTGTATGATTGACAAATGAATAGGTAGGGCATTCACTTTGATTACGTCAAACCAATTGGTTAGACCTGGACCGGTAACGGTTGTTGAGTCGTAGAAGAAGAATAAGTTAGTTTTAGGTCAAGAGTTGTGCAACTTTCCTAATGAAAGTCACAATCTTCCGGGCCGGAATATTTCTAATCTCACTTGATTCCAACACCTCCTGAGAAAGAGCCTCTATCCTAAATCTAACCAAAGCCCCACACTCACACAAGATGTGTTCTGTAGACTGGTATAACCTGCATATGTTTGAAATTTGAAATAGTCATTTTATTCAAATCATATGTAACAGGATGCTGGTCTGTTAGGAAACCAACTAGTCTTTAGAGGTCTATCCTTCCTATCTTGTTAGTGTCTTTCAGGAGATAAGGGTTTATGAGGTTTTTGGTTTGATATTGATTGACCCAGTACTGTTTCTGTAGTACCATAATCCAAGAACTAATTTCAACCTTTGCTTTAGACCAGCTAATTCCACAGAAAAGTTCGGGTCCTAGTATTTTGGTCGATGATCCAAAGCGTGCCAGACAGTTATTCTATTGCATACTGACAGGTCTACTGAGAAAAGATAAGTATAATGTAATTAATACTTTTTGGCGTCCCTAAGTCGATTTTATAAGAAAGTGAAATAATTATAATAATTGTTTCAATTTTTTATATTGTAGAAAATCACTCAAATATGTACCGATTTTGAAATTTCAAACATGATTTTTATGCAGAACAAGTAAAAAGTTTTAATTTACTTCAGAACATACCATAAACTACGAATATATATCGTCAAAAATAACTTGTTCTATATACCAGACCATAAAGTGGAATGGTTTGTAAAAGTGAAAAAGATCTAAGGCTGCGTTACCCAAACGGGAGCCCGGGTCATTGCCCGAGCCTCATATATTGTGCTTATGTTGGACTCATATGGTTTATATGAAATTGACTCGGGCACCCATTAGTAAAATACGTTTAATAAGCGTAAGCCGCCTAGGGTCAATTTCATGAAAATTTGCCCGGGCTCCGAATAAATGCAGTGTATGGGGACCGGACAATGGCTCGGGTGCCCGTCTAGGTGGCCCAGCCTTTCTGTTACATAATATTACAATAATTCTTTAAACTACATCAAATAAGATTTGATAAATTAATGAAATTTAACAAAAATAATTATTAACCATCATTCGTTTATCTATTTATATTGCTTATTTTTCTGATTATTCGGTTCTATATAACTTCTAACTTAGTTAAATTTATTTTTATAAAAAAAACGATGCAATAATTACTTCCTTGACGTGTTATTTATAAGTTATGTGACTTAATTTGGAAAAATATTACAAATCGATATCGCATGTTATCGTAAGGCACGTTTGTGACAAATGAGAAAGTCACGGTCATTCATAAATCTGTCTAAAGCAGTTTTGAGGCCCACGTGTATTTACTTTTCCAGCCGATATTTGCACGCATAAAAGGGGGAAAGAGCAGAAAGAATGGAAAAATGTCCAACAGCTTGACCGTGCGTGACAAAAAGTAAGGAAATAGGGCTTCACAACAAAATATTACCCAAAAGAGTAATACAAACTACAAAACTGGAAATCAACAGCGATTACTGTAATAATGATTACTTTAAGGGGAGTTTAAATCTTTCGGATTACAGCCTGAATAGAGAAGGGGGAAGGGTGCGAGTTTAAGTTCTGCAAAAGTCAATTAAACCGTAAATCCTTATCTGAAGCCTTCAAACCACCTAGGAATTAAAAGCAAATTAAATTCCGCAAAACTTATTTTATTCCAACATCCATATATAGTATGTATGTTCATATGTTAGGAGTCTTTATTGAAGACGATTATGGCAAAGAGAATGTTTGAAGGAACCGTTAATCGTTAGCGCGAATTAAACTTGTTCATTACTTTCTCCATGTCTTAATTCTAAGGGATAAATTTGGGTGGCTCTTAAGAAAATTAAGACAGTATTAAACCGAATATACACAAACATATGTATTTATTTCAAGTTCCATAGCAAAACAACTCATATCAGAAACATAAAAAGACATCTTCTCGAATTTGCATATATTTAGAATTGCGTAGGATGATCGAAATATTTTGAGCAACATTCAGAGCTTAAGTCGTAATATTAATTTCGTTTCCAAATTTCAAAATCTAATTATTAACCTAGTGGGAGGAATTAAATTTATACTTACATACCAAATAATTATTAAAATTAGATACTTGAATATTCAGTTATATTGAATATAATCTGCAAAATGTGATTAATCTCTTTTAGTTTTCAATTCGTTGAATAGTGTTCCTTTGAGAAAATTAAATGTAAAAAAAACATAATTGTATTCTGTGATTTAGAATCAAAATATTTAAGAAGAATCTATTACTTGTAGTATTTCACCTAGTAAATAAGAATTACTATACGATCAGAATGTCGTCGTCTTTCAATTCCTATAAGAAAAATGAAGGGTCTCTACCTCAACCAACAAGTTTCGACATTTCAGTGACTATTTGTTTTCAGTGTATTAGTAGTCAATTTATAGCAACTAGACCAGTTGTTAGCGGATCCAGTCAATCTGTCCATTTTATTTATATTTTTGCTCCATTACTTCCATTACATTAATTCGACCTCGATGGGGCAGTCAAGGGTGCTAACCACTTATCTATAAGGCAGTAGCTAATAAGTTTCTGATAAAATATTGAAATCTGAAAGAGAGCTCACTCAAAACAACAGTCCACTTTGGTCATCACAATCGAATTGTTATATTTCCATTAATCGATATCAATTACGGATATTTTTTATTTCTTGTAAGGTGATCCCGTATTTTGACCTGAAGATTGTGATCCCTCTTATCACTGCCGTCCGCAGTTGGGCTTATTGTCTTTGCGAAAGTCTAGTTCTAACCAATTGGTTTTATGCAATCAAAGTTGTCAAATTACCTATCTATTCATTTGCCAATCTTTCACAATTGACAATTAAATACAGTGGACGCCGCTTATTAGGGACACGGTTAATAGGGACAATTGCTTTATCGGACCAAAATGCCTAGGAACGGATCGGCCGCATATAGTTACATTAAAAATCCATCGCTTAATGGAGCCAAACCCATCGCTTTATAGGACCGTCCTGTGGCCAAGATCAATACTATAAAGAACAAGTGCAAGTGACGACAACTGTCTTTTGTTTACTTTTGTTCATACCAATCTTGACCATGTGCTCTGTGTTTGTATACTCGACTGACGGAGTAACGACAAAAGAAAAAATCGAAAAAATTCGTCTCCTCGCATATTTGTGTTTGCTGACACCGCAATAGTTTACATGTCTTTCTGTTGTAAATTTTTTTGTCATCAATATATTCATCACTACATACAGAATCATATTTAATTGTTAAATAGATTGCTAAATTCCTTCCATTTTGTTATATACGTATACATCTATTTTTGTTTGTTATTACCGGGTGAGAATTAACGTTAATATTTGTTTGGTTGACAAGAGACAATACATGTACACGTCATTAATAATAATAATAAGCCNACATACAGAATCATATTTAATTGTTAAATAGATTGCTAAATTCCTTCCATTTTGTTATATACGTATACATCTATTTTTGTTTGTTATTACCGGGTGAGAATTAACGTTAATATTTGTTTGGTTGACAAGAGACAATACATGTACACGTCATTAATAATAATAATAAGCCTTGTCATTTTG
>JXOV01005626.1:0-36257 GCA_001014945.1 Clogmia albipunctata
TGTCGTAAAAGGATGAAACGTAGTGTATAATCTTCTCTTACAATAAGAAAACCGAAAACAATTTTATTACTTTTTTGCATTTCGAAATATCCAAAATCAGAATTTAATTTAGATTAGAAATTTTAATTTAATAATAAGCTATTTTACTTTAAGAATTAGGTATTTATAAAATACCAATAATATACAATATACTGTGTTAGACCGGTCCGGTAATCATTTATATGTATCTAATATATGTTTATTTGAATGAAGGCTATAATTCATTCATGGGTATTTCGGTCCAATTTTACATACATTATAGCATTTCTTTCTCACTCCTAACAAAAGGGATAATTTTCTGATAGTAAAAAAATCTAACGTTTTCGATTTATTTACATTTTTTCAGACATAAAAGTTATTTCCCACAGTTATTATAATTAGGAGAGAATATTATTATTAATTAATAAAACCCTAATTTGAACACCATGAGTTACAAAGTCTTCGCCAAAACCTTACTTAAATTTAAAAGTTTTATTAGGATTTGTTTGATCATGAAACTTTTAGAGATAAAATAATGTTTTATTTTTTTATATTTTCTTTGTGCACGATATAAAATAAATTGATTATGAATAGATATGGCTAAAAATATATTTGCAAAGTGGTTATATTGTATATATTATATATTATTATTTATAATCAAAAGATTATTACAAGGTTTCACAATAATATATATGTGTATAACTGTATTAGTAAGTATTTACAATTGTTTTTTTTTCATTTTATTTTTTTATTTTATTCTTCTCTTTTTTATTAAACTAAATAAACTAAAAGACCCAACTAAATGGAGAGCTCAGCGTGGTGATCATTTCGCTCCAATCGAGGATCAGGGGAGACTCTAACAGAAAATGTCCGTTCGACGAACTTCAGTAGCATCCGCAAGCTCTCTCTTGTGGACAACATTATAGCCATTATCTCATATTCTGTGTGCTGTCGGAGAGTAGAAAGTGCCATCGAAGCCCCCAGAACCCATTTGGCATGCCCGAGGAGATGACCGTAAACCGGGCAGTATGAGAACTTTACAGCCCCGTCGTAGCCAATCCTCGAGAAGGATAGCCTCAAGGCTATTATAATAAGAGAAGCGCTCTGAGGGTGAAATAACTTAATGTGACCCGCCCTCTAAAAAACTCTCATAGTAGAAACCCAATTTTGGTAGCAAAGACCATTCTAGTCCAAGTACAATAACCTCCTATAACATATCTTCGGGTATCTGGACTCATCCATGACTAACAATTTACAAAGCCAATTGATAGTTCTAGAAACAATTGGGATCTCTACGCTGTCAATGGAGAACTCCAGTCTAACAACGTATTTCGCGGTCGATTTGGCAAGAAAGTAGAGGTTTTTGAAAAATCTCGCCTGTGCCTTTTCCAAAATGTCTCCAATCTCCAATCCCCATACTTCAGAGCTGTATAGTAAAACTGAGAGTACCGATGACTCGTAAAGAAGGTTTCTGGAAAAAGTGGAAGTGAGACCGATATTCTCAAATACTGATCTAATCTTAAAAGCGGCGAAATTGCTCTTCTTCAACTTGTCCTCTGCACAATCCCTAAACTTACCCACACTCGAAAAGATCACCCCCAAGTATGCAAAACTCTTAACGGTTTCCAAAACCCGACTGTTCATGAAAAAGGAGACCGGTTTAGGTCTAGTCGACGGATTATGAAAGATCATAATCTTGGTTTTTTCTCCGTTAACTGTTAAACGGTCAATTGCCCTTTGTAAGCTAGCAGGGTTATATCCACACAAGACTAAATCGCCAGCGAAGAAGATATGGGAGATCGTGTATGTTGTCAATATTAACCCCCTCTACACCGCAGCTCAGGAGCCAATCTCCGAAACCTGATATGTATAAAGAGAACAACATTGGAGACAAAATCTTGCCTTGGAGGACTGAATTAGATATCCTTATTTTATCAGTAAAGTCATTGTTTACTTTCACCACCAAGGACGCTTGAGAGTAAAGATCCATTAGTATGAGCAGAAATTTGAAAGAGAGGCCCAGTCGGTGGAGCTTTGACTATAACAAGTTTAGATTTCTTAAATCAAAAGCCTTTTTGAAAACAACAAAACCTGCATATAAGTTGGTTTTAGAATCCTGGTTTGGTTTTTTATTATTGCCGAAAGTATAAATATATTGTCTGCGAAACCCCATTTGGGATTCAGGGAGGATTGAGTTGGTTTCTGTCCAATAAGATAATCTCTCGGAGAGGATAGTTGTGAAAATTTTGGTTATGCTATTCAAAAGCGAGATGCCACGACAGTTTTCTGGGCAAGCACGGTCTTCCTTCTTATGAATTAAGAACATTTGGAGCTCGCTATATGGGTTCGGAAGAGATTTTCCTTCGAATACCTTGTTAAAAAGTCACGAAAAGTATTCATGGACAGAATTGACGTCAAGGGCAAGAAGATAGAAATGTTAAATAGTATATATAAAGGGTGGTGAAAGCAGTTTAGCACAGGACTACATCAAAATTTATAAAATTGTACATAACTAATCTGCATTAAATAAATAAATAAAATAAATAAATAAAAATAGAGGAGCAATTGAGCGAGGAAAGGCCTCTATTTTGCATGTCGTTGCCATTTTTCAGTCGATTCAAACAAATTCAAAGCCTTTCAACAATTCCAATTCAATTGCAATTTATTGCAGNACATAACTAATCTGCATTAAATAAATAATAAAAAAAAATATTCTTATAATTAAAAATAAAAAACTTCAAATTTATAAAATGATAACAAGAGTTCCTTTTATCTACTCGTTATTGTTTAAAAGTATGTGATTTTCGCTTATCGTAATTTTAATTGTTCTATATTTATAAAATAAAATAATTGATTAATAAGGTTTTTGAAAATCTAATAAATAAAAATTACATTTGAATATCTATCTATAGCTTAAGATATGCCTCTTCAAAATATTTTTGGAACCTGATAGACTTGTTATTTCAAAAGTACATGTAACACTATAGTAAATAAATGAACCTAATTATCACGTATCAAAACATTTGCTATATTTAGCAGATAATCTTTTCCGAAAGTTTGATTTATTGATGTGATAATCTCTAATAAGCTAATTTATGGAATCCCACACAACTTACACTTACAACCTACACAACATTTGGTTTTCATTTACATCAATTGCGAATAAAGCTTTGCCCCAAGGTCAGGGATTTACCCCAATCCTTTTAAACCAGGCATCTCCACATCCATCCAACTGTTTAAGGGGCTTAGCCAGAAAAGCTAAATAATCTAAAATATATGATTCTATTTTTGGGAAATAAAATACAGAATATAAATTTAAATTTCTATATAAATAAATATTCAATTAGTAGGAAAATAGCGGTATTTGAAGCAGTTGTTCAACGTCTAATTTTCAAACAATTTCTAATTTCCCCAAACTGGGTTCTTGTCCTGGCTGAATTTTCCCCAATTTCCCGACCATCTGATTGTTGTTGTGAGCCGATGGAAGCCCGTGAACTGTCAACGGCGGTGTCAGTTGGTTGGGAGAGAAAATCCAATAGTCTGGTGAAAACTGAATTTTCCAAAATGGCGACAGCTAGGCAAAAGTGCGCGTAAATGTGGCTGAAACAGGGTTTGTAGGGGCGACATTGAGTGGAAAAGTCGTCGAAAGTGGAGGCGGATTGTCGCCAGACCGGGTGGCGGTGAAGAATATACGTGAAAACCGCAATTCCTCCCAGTTAATTAGTGTTTTCGGAGCCCCACCAAAATTCTGTGTGTGTGCTAAACAGGGAAAGCGATGAAGCAATTGTGGATTGTTTTGTGATCGGGTCAATTGGAAAGGGTCAAATTTGGACAGAGCCTCGAGTTTTGTTTAGATTTTGGGTGTTTTTATTCAGATCCAGATAAAACAAGATAAAAAAAAATAAGGAGAGAGAGAGAGAAAGCAGTTGGAAAACGGAGTGGAAAAAGAAGAAGAGTTGTGGCTGGGGAAAATTCTGATATACACAGAGGAGTAATATAATCAAAAGTGTGTTTATTTGGCAGAGTGTGTGTGCGTGTGTTTGTGGAGAGTGGAAAGTCAATTTGTGAATATATATCTGAAGGCCGCCGAAATCGAATTTAATTTAATCCGCACACTGCCTTTTTCTGCAAATATTTACAGTAAATAATTCGCGAAGAAGCGATTAAATTCAGGAAATAGAAAGAGAGAGAGGTGGAGCAGGAGAATCGAATTTATCGGATCGCTGGCTGTCTGAATACGTGTTTTTTCGCACTCGACTCTCCCTTCTCACCTGTCCTGTCCAGTGTGGTGGGGTGGCCGTGTCCAGTGACCGAAAATTCCTCCCCATAGCATGGCCTCGGTCGCCGCTTGGCTGCCATTCGCACGAGCGGCGGCCATAGGATGGGTAAGTCTTCATCAAAGTCTAGTCTCTAGGTTTTACTAAAACCACACAGAACAAATAACAAAACAACTATGAGTAGAAAAGAGCGCATCAAAGTTCGCTAAAAGTATGCGGTAATAATTTAACCAGCAGTTGTTTTGATTAGATTCTTCTTAATTGCCGTAAATACCAGATTGAAAACTATTCGGGCTATTTACTTTTCGTTTACAGTTTTAGGAGCCACCTTCAGAATTATGGGTTTAATTAGTGAAGAGGCACACAAACGCTCAAACTGAAATATTTGCAATTATGCTAAAAGTTGCCCGAGTTTCAATGGGAATGTCTGTTATTAAGATAATTTACCAAACTTTTATTTACAACAAGTTAAATTACAAGTTTTATAGGTCATTTGGATTTGTTACAAATATTTTATATCGTTAATGTTTATTGCGAAAACTAATTTTTAATTATACGAGTTATTACAAACATTCCGTTCATTTTGTTTCGTCGTTCAATCGTTAATTTCTTAATAGATTTATATTACTTATTTTTAAATTTTTTAAAAAAATTACTTACATTTTAAATAATTCAATACAATTCAGGAAAATATTTACCACCCATGAGGAGGTATTGGCCTTGAAATTGACAGGGTCAAGGTTGCAACTAATAAGCTTAAGAGTTATTATAAATAATCAATAAAAGTCGTTTAATGATAAACATGTAAATCAGCTCAGAAAACGTTTATGGTGTTTACATTTCTTATTTAACATATGTCTGTCTTATTATTCAAGAATTTTTTGTTTTAATTTCCAATAGGAAATCTAATCCTTTTTCAATGGCATAATGTTTTATTATTGAATTAATTTGTAATATTTGATGATATTCTCTATATATATGTTTGTATTATTTGTTTATGACAAATATTTGATAATATCGACTGATCAATAAATTATGCCCATTCTATCTATTATTAGAACTTTGTTTTGATTTTGCTAAGTATATTTATCATTTTTATCCCATTCTCTTAATGTATAAAAAAGTTATTTATACAACAAGGTCGATAGGATAAGTCATTTTTAAACACAAGGGTTGTTTTAAGCCAGGAGCGAAGCGAGTACCTTAAAGAAGGCCCGAGTGTTTAATAATGCTTATCGACCGTGTTTTATACAAAATTGTATGCATTTTAAAAGAAATTAACATAAAAATCTTAAAAATTATTCGAATTTCTGTATAAATATATGTTGCGGCCACTAACAAAACACAGTTAAACCCAGCCCTTCAAAACTGACGACCATACAAATTTAAAGGATTTCTTTTACGGAGGTCACTCTTTAATATTAAAGAAAAAGCCCTAGTGCTTTAAAGAATTCTTTAAAGCACTTGTGCTATAATAACGACTTTGACAGAGCAAAATTGAGTGTCATAATATCAATATTAAGCAACAAAAATGCATAAATTATTTTAATGTTTCATTAAGAAATACAGTTATGTAGTTTTTATCACTATTACTCATATTTTATAATTAACTTGTTATATAAAACAAATTTCGGCACTAATTAGCTATTTTCACCAACTATTAACTATAATTTAAATGTCCATATCCAATTCATCTAGATCAGTGATGGGCAAACTTCTTAAAAGGAAGGCTACTATTGCAGATTTTTTACTGAGTTGGTGCCTGATTTTAATTAATTAATTTCCTCTTTGTGATAACAGATGATGCATCATTGATTTAAGGTCGCAAAGTTGATTTACAATTTTGGTCTTAGATTTTATGAAAGACAAAAAAAATAATTTATTTCTTAAAATTAATTAGATTGATAATCTACTTTTCTTCTAGTTAAATGATTATTGAATTGAGTCTTCACCAACAAATGATAAACTATTATTAACCATGATTCACTAGCTGCAATAACATTTACCTATAACTATATTATTCAATATTTATAATTTAAAATTATGCCGCAGATCGGATTGATAAGGCCAACAGGATTTTGCCCATCACCGATCTAGACCAAGGCTTGAACTTTAATAATTTGATGAAATGGCATCTACTGTTTATAATTGACGAGTAATTATAATTTAATGAAAGTTAAATAGTCCAATAAATCAAGAAACAATTGTCAAATTATATTTTTCGCAATTTAAAATATAAATTCATAATTTTTTAACAAATCTTCTCTTTTTGCAAATTTACGAGCTATTTTTTTTTATCAAAAGTGTACAATTTATTATTGCCTTTTAATTTAGTTTAAATTATTTTATTTTAAGAAAATTAACATAATGACGTCCTGTTTGGGACAGGAAATGAAATCCTTTTTGTATAGAAACTCGCCTCTTGCTTGATTTTGAACTCGAGTTTTCTCAATAAAAATCAGATGACTTTTCATTTATTTTGATTAACAGATTCTTTTATATAACAATTAAAGAAAATACACGGAATATTTTATATATTTTTCAATTGCAAAATATAGTGGAATCCTCTTAGTATGACTCACTTATTAACTAACCGCTTATTAAGACGAATACTAAAGTGAAGTTGGGTATACATAAAAAAGGCAATGTAAAATAGTCGCCTTTAAGTATAAGTAAAAAAAATGTTTGCAATTTTTTAGAAATTGTGTCCTGTTATAGTGATTGTCTTGATTTTTTTTGTTTATTTTGTATTACGTCCGGTTAATATGTAGTATTTTTTCGACGTCAATATAACCGGATTTAACTGTACTTTATAGGTGGAATTGCATTTGTAATTCTATAAAATACATATTATTGGGATCATTTTATGGTTTTAACAATTAATTTTAATTTCAGTACCGAAATTGAAATTAAAACAGTAAAAAGGAAATGAAATCCAATTTAAAAGGCAATTGAAATAGAGAATTTTGGGAAACAATTAAATTGTTTATTGTCAAAACCATTACTTATCACATCATATTAATCAAATTGGGAATTATGAGTTTTAAATTTATGATCTCTATATTAAATAGGAGAGAAAAGTCGAAGCCAACAAATTAAATTGTTGATGCTATTTTTAACTGAATGTTTTTACTACTGAATAAAAAATGAAGAAATGAATAAAAGAAAATAAATAAACGATTCAATTATTAGTGTACGAGTACGTTGTGTAATTATACACTGTGAATTAAGGTCAAAACCGCACTTGTTTTTCGGTGATATCTTTGGAACCAAAAGACGCTGGAACTTCAAATTTGCACACAATTTATCTCTTAACAGATTACAACTTCCAGTCATAGCAGATTTAAAAAGACTTAAATAGATTTTGCGAAATTGCGAAAAATCGAAAAACCGCAAATGCCGAATGGGTCAGCGTTATAACCGCACCCCCCTTTTCTCCGTTATGGGGCATTATTTGAACAATCTATTGATGAGGAAAGTTAGACAATCCCAAATATATCCAGAATTACGATATGTACGAAATGTATGAACGGTTTGTAGGGAATTTAATAATCTTTGTTTTAATATGGTTTGGTTTTATTTTAAGTTTAGAAATTTTCTTATAGTAATAGTAAAATAGCTAAAAATTGGTAATATTGTCTTTATTAATATGTTTCTTTTAAATTAATGAAATCTAAATAAAATATACATTGGATTATTGTATTTGTTTCCATAATTACACAGTGCTTACAAAAAATACATCAAATTGAAAATCGGTAGAAATGAAAAGATTAATTTCTGAAATTGCAAGTATAGCTGTACTCTATGTAAAAAGTCTAAAACATAATCCCTTTTGCTGTTTTCAGTTAAATCGTTTATGCAATATTTTTTTTCCTGTATGGAACATGGGGAATATTATTTATATTAGCTCAAAAAAAATTATCCAAAATACTTTAAAAAATATAAACGAATTTAAAAAAGTTAAAAGACTGTTCAAAGAAATAAGAAGAAATGATGGCAACGCTCTTATTTCCCACACTGTAAAATTCTTTATTAGACAGCAATGACTATAATTTTCCCTGTTGCAGGTGCCTATCGCCACGCACCCGCTGCCCCCGCCTCCCGTGGCCAAGGACCGGCGCAAGGCGGACGACGAGAAGCTGATCGTGAATGTGAGCGGGCGTCGGTTCGAGACGTGGCGCAACACACTGGAGAAGTACCCCGACACACTGCTCGGGTCCACGGAGCGGGAGTTCTTCTACGACGAGTACACGAAGGAGTACTTTTTTGACCGGGATCCGGACGTCTTCAGGCACATCCTGAACTATTATCGCACGGGGAAGCTCCATTACCCGAAGCACGAGTGCCTGACGAGCTACGACGAGGAGCTGGCCTTCTTCGGCATCCTGCCCGACGTGATCGGCGACTGCTGCTACGAGGACTACAGGGACCGGAAGCGGGAGAACGCGGAGCGGCTGATGGATGATAAATTGAGTGAGAATGGAGACCAAAACCTGCAACAGCTGACCAATATCAGGCAGAAGATGTGGCGAGCCTTTGAGAATCCGCACACGTCGACCGCGGCTTTGGTCTTCTATTACGTCACTGGGTTTTTCATCGCAGTCAGCGTGATGGCCAACGTGGTGGAGACGGTGCCCTGTGGCATCCGGCCGGGCAAGGCGGGCACCCTCCCCTGCGGCGAGCGGTATAAAATCGTCTTCTTCTGCCTCGACACGGCCTGCGTCATGATCTTCACCGCCGAGTATCTCCTCCGGTTGTTCGCCGCTCCAGACCGGTGCAAGTTCATGCGCAGCGTCATGAGCATCATCGATGTTGTCGCCATCCTCCCGTATTATATCGGGCTTGGCATCACCGACAACGACGACGTCAGCGGCGCCTTCGTCACCCTCAGAGTCTTCCGCGTCTTTCGAATCTTCAAGTTCTCCCGCCACTCGCAAGGATTGAGGATTCTCGGCTACACGTTGAAGAGCTGTGCCAGTGAACTGGGATTCCTGGTCTTCTCACTCGCCATGGCCATCATCATCTTCGCCACTGTCATGTTCTACGCCGAGAAGAACGTCGGCGTCACCAACTTCACCTCGATTCCAGCCGCTTTCTGGTACACGATCGTCACCATGACCACACTAGGGTGAGTTGAAAGAATCGTTGTTATTGCTTTTTTAGGAGAGACATTGCGTTATTATAGTTATTTATAAACACTCGATATGCTCGTGACTTTTATGAACTAGTGTTTAAAAATGCTTATTGACCGTATTTTGTACAACATTTTATACATTTTATAATAAAATAACAATAAAAAATCACCGGTTGTATTAAATTTAAATTGAAAATTTTTATGCCTTACTGTGCTTTCTATTTGATTCTCTGATTCTGGGTTGTGATAAGTAAACCCTATCTTACTTGCACACTGGAATAAAATCCTTAATGGATGGTTTAAATTTGATTATAAATTGTAATGGAAGAAAAACAGCTTATTTCTTACCATTTTAATTTAAATCATAAACCAACACCTAAACGAGTTAAACCATAAAGATTTATTGTGCTCCCGCATATTTCTGCCCTCCGCAGTTGGACGTGTTGGCCATAGATATTTCCATCTCTAACCAATTGGTTTACGCAATCAAAGTTGTCAAATGCCCTATCTATTCATTTGCTGGTCTTTGACAATGGAATATCATTTCAATAAATCATTATTTGCTCTGATGACATCCATATAAATTTGTCGGTTTTCTTTCACGGAGGTTACAATTTAAACACACAGAAAAAGCACTAGTGCTTTTAAGAAATTCATTAAAGCCCTTGTGCTATAAATATCAGTACTTTAATATTGATTTTATGCAACTAAAATGCATACACTTTTTAGATACAATTATCAATGTTGATTTTATTGTATTACAACACAAAATTGGTTTTTTATGATAAAATATTTAATTTTTTTTTATAAAAAATTCTATTTGGGATTTAACAGGACTTTTTAAAAATATATTATATTCATTAAGTTTCAATAAAGTTTTAAGATTCTATATTCTAGATAAAATATCACAGTTGAGAGCTTTTTAAAAAACGATTAAGAAAATGTTTTTCTCAAATATTTCTAATTAACACTGAACACTGTTTTTACTACTACAAACATTAGTCATGACAAGTCCATGCATGTCTGAAATAATGCTATATTTAAATTCAATTAGAGACTTCTAAAATGTGAACCTGTCATGTTTTAATAATTCACGATTCAATTTGAATTGATTTAAATTTTTGCTCGAATTCAATTTGCAATAGTTTGCAGATGAAAAACTAGATTCCAATAATAATTCTATACACGAGTAAAAACCTTTTGTTTTGCCATTAAAATATATAATTGTACTTTGTATATGTGTTTTTTAATTTTATGACAATACTGTAACATTTGTTAGGAATCGAGAAATAACAAGGATGCAATTAATGATGATTATTTAAATAAAAAAACACTTGGTTAATTGATTTTAAAACAAATTTATATTTTTTCAAATACTTGGAATGTAAGGTTATTATTGATTTTATATGATGTAATAAATTATTTATATATCGAATAGCCTTAAATTGCCTTACTTACATACGTTTTAAGACTCATTGGATTAATTACAGTCTCGACCTAAAAATAGTGCATGGTCATGGGATAAAATAGCGAAATTTCAAGGAAATGCAATAATTCCTATTAATGAAATTGAAAGTCTTATTAGAGGATATATTTAGAAATTTATGATAGTTTATTTATCAGTGACAATATAATTTCTAATGAATAATAAAAGTAATTCCAAGAAAATTAAAAAAAATAACTAATAAATATATTGAGTGCGGGATCACCTCATTAGAGATAAAATATCCATCACAAACTTCGCACTATTTTACAAAATGAATTGTCATCAAATTTGGATCTTCCATCTGACTGTGTACCGGGAATGTTCTATCAGTAAAGTGTCATTTTTCCATGCGTCTAATCATAGTCTTTATTTGAAATAGCTATATTGTCTAATAACATTAATATTAAATCATTTTTCATAAAAGGAAACAGGAAGAGTTATAATTTCCGTCATTTAAGGAGTGTTCAAAACATCAAATTAGATTATAGAATTGCGTGTCAAACGTCCTTGTCGTATTTACATCCATTTCTTTTTATTGTCCTTGATGTTTTAACAAAGTGGTTTGACATAGGCTATATTTCTTGTTGCATTTCCCCTAATATAATGTCTTACACGGGAATCAATAATCATAAATTATGTTGTTTCTGTTTATTCGTATTTAATTGTTTTCTGGCTACTCATCAAATACAACTGATTTTACGCTTACCATGCAGATAACAAACTAATTATTAATAATTTGAGCTAAACTCTATAAAACGTTTAATAATATTTGAGTTTTCAATGGAGATATTTACCGTAACAACATTTTTAAAGAAAATAGTTATTTGTTTTACAAGGGCGAAAAGTGGACATTCTTCTTCTACAACTCAACAACCGTTACCGGTTTAGGTTTTACGTAATCGGAGTTATCAAATGCCCTATCCATTCATTTGCCAAGACAATTGAATAGTATTTTTTTACGAATCATTATTTGTTATGAAGTGATTTGCACCATGAACAAATGATTCTAAATAGAGCGTGTTAATTGACAGGTTTTTGCAACCGAAACAGAACATACATACTACGAAGAAGTCTATCCCTTTCACACTTTCATCTGTATCCGTTCATTGAACAGCAGCAAATTACTAATATTGGAAAGGTCCGGTTTTTCTCTTCGATTCTATCATTTAATTCAAGCTTTGAAAACCTGTCTAAATTCGAGCTAATAATGTTGACGACATTAGTTGTTCGAATTTTGAGGCTGGGGTATTATTTTTGTTAAATTTATTTTAAACAAATATTAATCACAGAATGTTGTTATTGAAAACGAGTAATGGACTTTGAAAGAAAAAAAATACGGTCTGATCAGGGCTCGAACCGCGGCCCTCTCGAGTTGAATTCTGTGCAACGCTTTGACCACTGCGCCATCCGGCCCTATCAGGACATAATTTTTTTCTCATTTTCCTAAAAAATTCACGTGAAACTATTAAAAAATTGACTAGTTCTTAAAACAATTGTATAGGTTAATTACAGGCAATTATAAGAAGTAACGAAACTCTATTTCATCATTAGAATAAAAGGAAATAATTTTGGATATTTCCCCTTAAAAACATTTTTTTGAACAATTTGTTTTCCATTTTAACATCTTTTTAATTTATATTATCTCTGAAATGGCATAACAATCAATTTGCAGTTCTTATTTTACACTCGTACATCGATAAGTTAAGTGTAGCTTTATTTCCTAATTTGGGTTTGGATCTGAATTTTGAAATTATTAGCTATATTTCAAATTAAAAATATATTGGACTTAATATAGAAATGTGGGTGAACCCTATCAAATATTTGATTTATTTTACATTGCAATCAATATAATAATTTATACTGTTTTTTTTTTATAAATCTATTTCAAATTATGATAATTTTGAGTTTTAATTACTTTTAATTAATGGTGTATTTTAACTTACTTTAGAAAAACACGATAAAATCATATTAAATAACTGAAGTAGAAAGTGTAGCAATGACTCTGAAAGGGCTAAAATGGTGCCTTCCAAAATAAGCTCTGTTTAATCTAATTAAAAAAATTTCACACATTTATAGTTATACTCTTAATAAATCCCTTAATCCAATTATAAAAAGATTTTTTTAAATCATGGAACGTACTAGAGATATTGATATCTAAAGGTCCGCTTAGAAGCTCGAGCATAAAGGTTTTTCCTAACCAGGCACCTCCATTACAAAAATCAATTTTAAACAAATTAGTTAACCCTAGCCATCCCATAAATATTTTGTAAAGACGTATTGATTTCCTCTGGTTTACAACCAAAAAATTCCGATTTACATCAATGAAATAAATCATTCTCTTACGTAGTTGTAAAATATTATTCCCTNGCTCCATTCCCAAAACCAATTTTAAACAAATTAGTTAACCCTAGCCATCCCATAAATATTTTGTAAAGACGTATTGATTTCCTCTGGTTTACAACCAAAAAATTCCGATTTACATCAATGAAATAAATCATTCTCTTACGTAGTTGTAAAATATTATTCCCTGGTTCTAAATCTATTAAAAACCCATCCATATAAAACTTATAATATATAGGTTGAATTATTTGTTAAATTATATTAAACTTTAAAAAATCCACAAATTTATATAAAATTTCACAAAATAAAAAAGTAAATCGTTTAAGAGTTAGGTAAGATCAAAAGAAATTACCGTATTCAAATATAAAGAACAGAGTGTATTCGTACCTTTTGAACATTCCGTCCTCTAGTGATTTTATGGATTGTTATGCTTCAATTATTATGTCTCACTTTTCGACCTGGATTTTAACCTAATAATTAATTCCTCTTCCTTTTTCCCCTGCTTTAGGTACGGAGACATGGTGCCAGAAACGATTGCAGGCAAAATAGTGGGCGGCGTTTGTTCGTTGAGCGGAGTGTTGGTGATCGCGTTGCCTGTGCCAGTTATTGTGTCCAATTTCAGTAGGATTTATCACCAGAACCAGAGGGCGGACAAGCGGAAGGCGCAGAGGAAGGCCCGTTTGGCGCGCATTAGGATAGCGAAGGCTAGCTCCTCGGCGGCCTTCGCCAATAAAAAGAAGGCGGCCGAGGCGCGACTGGCAGCCCAGGAGTCCGGCATCGAACTGGACGACAACTTCCGGGACGAGGACATTTTCGAGCTGCAACATCATCATTTGTTACGCTGCCTAGAAAAGACAACGGTAATTTTTTCGTTTCACTTTTTAAATTTGAGCGGGAACGCCATCTATACAGTGAACACTTAAATAAATAAACAGTCAAAACTGTCGGTAAGGCAGATTATTTACATGAAATTGATTATTTCGGACTTTTCATATTAATTTTTATTATATTAAAATATAAATTAATATTCATATTTGTTTGTAATAATTTCTATTTTAATATATTTTTAAAAATCAGTTTAAAATAATCATGACACATTATTTTAATAAGAGAATATATAACAACAAGGGTTGGATGTGGCTGAAACTTTCTTTAATTAAAATAGTCAAAAGCATTATCTCAACTATTCAAAACTAAACACAAAAACAATTCATTACGGTTATAAAACCAATAAATTTATCACATATTATTGTTACTTATTTCACGTGATAATTAATTAATTTTCCAATAATTAAATGTTTTTACAGCAAAAACAAAACAAATATTTATAATGAAATACAACTATTTTTCACTATATTACCTCAAATAAATTTTTAATTAAATATTCTTGAGCAAATACTCGTATTTTACGTAAACTACTGGAACATATGACATCTTTTATTTAAAAATATATATTATATTAAAAAAATATTTATATTTATTATATTATTTTCAAGGTTGAATAAAAACAACAAGATTATGAAACTTTCTGGAATTCAAATAGACAAAAACATTTTCTATACCGTTCATATATAACATGTTTATGATCGTTAAAATGTCTTGTTCTTAATATAAATGTGGGAAATTATTCAAAAATAATTAATAAATTTATATAAAACTTGTTTAATAATGAAATATATTGAAATCCTTGTAGGATCGCGAGTTTGTTGAGATGGACACGCCATACAACGGACAACCGAAACGCACTGGGTCACCCTCGCCAATGGCCAGCCCAGCACATTCCACAAACTCCACGGTGGGACTGTTGCAGTCCTGCTGTGGCCGTTGCTGCTCCCAGCGCTATCAAGTACGTTGCGATTCCCTTTGATGCATCTCAAGACTAATTTCTATAACAATTAATCGATATTTAAAATATAACCATTAATATTTTGGCTCTGATATATATTACCTCAGGCAAAGGGCCGGACCGGCCCATAAGCCTATACTGAAATACTGAATATATATTACCCAATAATAAATCACCATAAAAGCCTTCCCAATTTGTCACCAAATTCGGCTTAAAGTTTTGGTTTAGTTCAATTCATTTTCAAATGGCACCACTACTCTGCATAAATCTGTTTTGTGATAATGAATGGAATTGGGCCAAGTTTGGAAGGCTGGCTCGTATTTTAATTCCCGCCACTTGTTCTAAAGATCTTTATCTACTTTGTTCCAGTTATTGGCGCATGAAATTTACATTTGGTTCACGTTCCGTTTCAGTTTTGACAAAATAATTTCTTTTTACTGAGTTGATCCTGGGATTGATGAAGATGAAAAGGAAACAAAAAATTTGGAAAAGAGACAAAAATTAGCTTTATGTTATTTGGTCTTTTGTGTCATCCCCCTTTCCTGTGTCCCGATTTAGAGAAAAAATCCTCAAATTCCTGTCCGTTTTTGTGAAATTGAATGTTTTCTGTGTATTACATGGCGATCCTTACCACATTTTCAACCCTATCTCTCTCTATATATATGTGTATATTTGTTCATTCTGACTAACTATGCATTCATTTTAGTGCCACCCTTCAGCAACACAAGACATATGTATGTGGTTAACCTGATTCTAACACTCTAACACACTCTTACCTGTCTATCTCTCTCACCAAAAACACTGACACTTTCCGTACAATACAGCGCCCTCTATCTTGAACAGCCAACAGCTAACACTATTTCACTCTATATATTGTCTTCATTAAAAGTATAGTTAAAATTCATACTTCACCATTAAAAACAGATAAAATGTCTAACCATTATAATTTAATTTCATGATTTAATTGCAAAAAATAAGAATACAATATTCCACGTTGTTTGAAACGATTTTGTTCACAGGATCGCTATCGGTGCGGAACAAAGCGGCGGTCGAGTACCACAAACGCCACTCCCAGCGACGACCAACTTTCCTAGACTCACACTAAATAAATATCTATAGGAAACAAAAAACACACACTTAAAATCAAACTATTTGATAAATATTTGAAACTAGACGAGAAAAAAAAACGAAAATCCAAAACTATTCAAAAAGTAACAGAAAATTTGTCGATAAATAAGAGTTAGTTAAAGAAAAATTACGAAAGTTGATGAGGAGAAAGAAGATGAAAAACACTGGTTTCTAGCGAAATTACACACTGAGAAAAAAATACACTACGTTCTACCAAAATAAAACCAAAGCAGAAGACCAACAGATCAATTCACAACAACAACTACAACAACAATTTTTTAAAATATCAATTTATGATTTTTGTCGTTGTCTCTGAAGCCGTTTTTTATTATAATTATCTTATGATCAGATCTATTTAGATGGAGATATTATCAAGTTGATTTAATTGTTGTCGCCATTTTGAAAAATATATATATTTATATAAATGTTAATTAATTCTCCTCTATCTGTTTCTCTGTTTCTGTACCAAATCTCTCTCCATTCGAGTCTGTTGTAATTACTTTTTGAATATCGATGAACAAGAGTCCAGTTAACATATCCCCCTTTCGGAATCCGTAAAAATGTGTAAATACACTACCAGTCAGAAGTGGCTGCACATATCTATGGAATGGTTTTGGCACAGAAACTCAAACAAAAATGAATCAAATCGGACCATTCCAAAAATACAGAAATAGAATACAGACGATTTAGAGTCGATCAAACTAAACTACCCCTTAATTTCCCTCAAATTTCGTCTAAACCCCTCCAAATTCCCTAACAATTTATATAGTTATAATTGTATCCCTTTGGAAAATGATACTCTTATCAACTATGCTACTGATATGCATATGATTTGGATGTAAGTTAGGATAAGGATAAACAAGAAAAAAAGGAGAAAATATTGGCCCTGAGTCCAGAGTTGTTTTGTGGCCAATTGTGTCCTTTAATACGTATAAGAATGACATTAATCTTCCAAAATTTAATAAAAAAACATTATGAAAATTACGCAAAACAATAATTTGATTGGACTAGATTTTTTAAATCCAATAAATTCTGGATCTTCCCTCATGAGAAACGATGGGATAGATGCCATCTGGTTATGGGCCAATGTTACTACTATTTAGACTAAATATAAAATATCCTTAAACTCATAACACTCACTTTTTATACATTATTATTATTATTGTTGTTTATTTATGATACAAAATATTTATTATTATAATATATACTTTTTTGTATAGATTCGATGAAAATTCCGACCAAACAGAACCTATACAACTGATTGTTTGTCTCTCTCACTCTCTGAAAATGTCTTGTGTCGCCCCTTGTACTACTTTTTGTTTTATTACTCTCTTTTTATTTTTCTTAAGTTTTGTTTTTTCTCCTCTCTGTTATTTTTTAGTTGTCGAAATTTTTGTGAAAATTTTTCAAATTGCTCGTTTCCAAAACTGGCTGTACAAAAATTGGCTTGTCAATTCAATTGAAATCCGCATGTGAATAATGAAACGCTTTATTTGGACTGTTTCGCGATGCAACGCCTACCTAGTCTTGTGAACCTGATACTTGATTTTGTTTTTTTTTTTTACTTCTCTCAATCGCATTATTACAAAACAAGTTGAATAAACTATTATTTATTTTGTATTAAATTGTATCTTGTGGGATAAAGATAAATATTTTGCATGCATTTATGAGGGGATTGGGAACACATTGTGCAATTATGCTGCTCTTGTTTTTTTATTATAATTATTATGGCTACTATGATCTGTCGTTCCCAATCCCTGGCAAATCTGTCTGTAATATGAAATTAAACTGTACTGGAATGTCAAAGGGTAACTACTCTAACTAGTTGATTATTATTATGATTTTAGTCAATGTAAATGGTCTATATACATACTTATTATTATTAAATTATATTTCAATTGTTAGTTGTTGAATATTATATACAAACTATATTATATATATAAAAATACTATTTATTGAACCGTTGAAATGAGAGTAAGATACATGAAAATATTTATTCAGTAGTTGAGATGAGTGAATGATGTTTTGATGCTAAGCAAACATGATGATTGCAATATTCTGCAAACCAAATTCGAACAATTTCACAATAATTAACACTGATATATTGCTATATAAATTATGAAATTTTGCATACAAAAATATTAAATTTGACCGATCTGATTCACAAAATGCAATTGAAAGGCGTGCGGAAAGTACATGGCGGCGGCGACGGCAGGACCCCATAGACCGAACCAGGACGGCAACAACCAGAACATGGATGGCACCTACTTGGTCGAGGCGTCCTTTTAAAACAGAAGTAGAAGAAGAAGCAACAGACAAGACGACATAAAATTTAGACATTCAAAGCAGTAACAAGAAACCAATTGACTGTGTAGGACCTAAAAATAATAAAACAAGTAGATCATAAAAATGGCGATCATAGATGGCGTTCAACAACGAGAAGAGCGAGCGAGCGTGCATGCGAGCGAGAGAGAGCATTGGATCAGAAATGTAATTTATTTTTCGGGGATCGATCGAACCAAAATGATATATAGATATTTAGAGCATAATAGAATTGTAATCGAGGATCAACGAATAATTCCTCAAACCAAAAAGTTTAGATTTCCGATCCCTCTTGTCCAACAGGAAAATATGATCACACACGATCGCGCATGATCACTTCGAAGATCACCACAACCCCGGCTGAATTCTCGAGATTTATTATTATTATTAATATCAGCAATCCAATCGGTTCCTTTCCAGATCATCGTGCAATTGTCTAGATACGTTAAGAACTCTTCAGTTGTTTCTCAATCAAACTTTGAATTATATACCATTGTAATTCTTAATCTAAAATTAGCTATTTTATTATTATGATTATTAATATTAAATATTAATATTTAATTTTATGAAATTGGTATGATGATTACAACTAAAATCAAAAGTAATTTATTTTTAGATTTAACGTAACGTTAACTCAAAAAGGAAACAATTAAATTAATTGAAACTCTCTATATACAGATATATGTTGTTGTTGTAAATAAAAAAAGGAAAATTTCTCTCTATAAAACTGTGTTTTACTTAATTATTTGTTATATATATTTATTACTTTCATTAAATATATGAGGATATTCCACTTTTTAAGATATTAGTGTTACACTCGGTACAAGAGACTCCGAATTTTTTGTTATATTTTTACAGGACAAAAATATTATTACCAAAATTAATAATTTTTAATTAAAATTTTGTAAAAATCCAAATTTAGAGAAATTTTACTCAAAAATCTGATAATTGCTGATATTTTATTGAGGATACATCTTCCGGGTGTTGTTAACTGTGAACTGCCATTTGATATATATATAAATTATATGAGGTCCAAGTGATTGAAATGAAATTTAAACAAAACGGCGAGCCCCAATTGATGAATTATATTATGTTGAAATTGGAAGAAAGTCCAAAATTATGACGTGTCCTGTGGTATTGACAAGAACCATAAAGTTGATTGCCAGATTCAGATGCAGAAATGAAGAACGAAGGCTGAATGGAACAGTAGAGCCTGCGGTGATGATCAAGAGACGGTGGACAACATGAGAACGTGCTACTGCAGAGATGATCAGCCGAGGGAGGTGCTTCTTGATAAAAGGGGACGAGGAGGAAACTGGATGAAGGTTGTAATTGGGGGCGCAATAAATAATACCAACGCATTACCATCACCTGCCCTTCTATTGTTTTCTTTACCCGCCTTATTGGAACAGAAATATAAACTTACTTAATTCTCTGTATACATACAATTACAATAGACAATTGTAGTTTTATGTCGCTGGCAGGAGGCATCCTAACTTTTTGTTAACCAAGTCCAGAAGTAAATATAAAACAACACTGATGTTTGGCTTGTTCCGTTATAGAAACTACTAAAATTAATAATTATATAATCCTAAGCCAGTTTTTTCCGGTATAATGTAGATATACTGAAATTAAAATCATGCTTTCTTAAATATATTTTCAGAAGATTATATGATTAAATTCAAATTTTCAAGGAAATCTTAACATCCCATTTTAAGATGGCTTGAAATTTTTATCTAGTCCAAATATTAATCAACTGGAAATTTTTACAATTCTTGACTAAAGTTCACTGATTTCAATATAAAATCTGAAAATAACAAGACTTTAGTTTCTTAGAATCAAAGATAAAAACGATTGAATGAGAAACTGTTCAGCTGTAAAAATCTGGGAATTTGGTAAGTGGAAAAGAAAATTGACTGATGTTGTTTGTCTGTCCACACAGTCTGGTGAGCAGATGATGACAATACGGGGTAAATTGAGTGGGCTGATATAAAGTTAATGGGATTTGATTAAGACAGAATTTACGATTTATCAGAGTATATTACTAATCAGCTAAGCAAAAATAAAAAGGATAACAAAATAATTTGATTATTAAATTTTAATTCAGAATGATCAAGATTTGGCTTTCAATTTAATGCTTATTCATAAATTTTCTTCAAGTATTTGAATTAAATAATGCATGGAATGGAAAAAGTAATAAAACGAAACAATTGGCGAGTTTTTACACCCGAGCAGGACGTAAATTGTGTTGCGATTTTCTTAAAAAAATACACGAAAAACTAATTTAATAATATTTGCAGTTATAACAGTTACTATCTGACCAGTAATCAGTCTCTTTTGACCGTTTAACCACCTGGATAAAATTAGAAATTTATCATTCAAAATGGCCCCAGAATTTTAATACGTGGAGTCGTTTATAAGCTACGTCGCGTAATAGCTTAAAATCCGCTATATCAGAAAATTTTACTCGTAACGGGGACTTTATTAGCTATCCTGTTATGCCCATATTATCAACCACAATGCATAATGAGCACAGTTTTCGATAGCCTTCATTACTTTATTTGAATTCAAAAATTTTTTATACAATTTTCTCATAATTCGAAATATGGGTTTTAAGACTTCCAAAGATAGTTACTGGCTGCCTACTATGACCTAGCGACCCAATTTTTCGCGCTGTATATATTGAAGAATAGATAACCAACTATTTCAGTTTAAAAAAATCTCCAAAAACTGTGAAAATTGTGATCACTCCGAGATATTAACTTAAATTTAATCGAAGACCCCTGTCGTAAAAGGATGAAACGCAGTGTACATATTTATATTATATTATATAAAAATAATGACTATAATCCCCGAGTGGGTTCTGAGCCCAACCTACTAAATCACCAATCTAATCTAAAAATACGTTACATTTTCTGTAAAAATAAAGAACTTAATTAAAATTTATAAAAAAGGGTTTCATTAATTATTTTTATTCATTGGCAACAAAACAAATTGCGTTGTAAGTGTTTAATGGGGTTGATTGAGGACGACACCTGCGCCAAAAGTGCAGTCCCAAGGGCCTCGGATTTCCAGAGCCACATGTGTTTCTTTCCACCAGCGTTCGTTCGTCCAAATGGCAAATTCTGTTGAATCGGTTGAATGCTGAATAATTTATGGGAGAATTTGGCCAATTTTAAATAAAGTTTTCCCCGATCGCAAATTACCTTAAAAATACAACACGGAATCGAAATTGCTGGACAACTTTTCGGCTGTAGATGTTATGGATGTTGTTTTCCAATTGTAAGCCATTGTTTACAGCACGAAACAAGTTTGAATACATATTTAAAGTTGGGAGAGCTCCAAGTGGAGGAAGCTTTTCATTGGCAAAGGTAAAAATCCATTGAAATTTTAGAATTTATTTTGGATTCTTTTGCTAGTGCTCTCTGTATTTACTATCTAAAACTTTTACCACGAATACTTCACGGAACAGCCCTTAGCCTGTTTTTCTAGTTATAAAGTTTATGCTGAAAAATTTTATAATGCTTACCAATTTATTTTTCATTAATGTAATTGGCAAAGGTTTTTGATGGGTTTTAAGTTAAATATGATAAAGTTTCGAAGAAATAAACTTATAATATTTGCTTCCATTCATTATTACTATAGTTTGTTTTAAATTTATATTTATTTTAAATTTCGTCTTTACAAATAAATCGGACAGATTAAAATTAATTGAAAATCGAAGTTTGTGTTTGATAATATCCAAATCATCATTTGACAAACTATTTGTTTATAAAAATTATTGATTTGATTTTAAAATTACCTATGTATATTTCTATGGCACCCAATCTTTGAATCAACTACTGAAATAGTGTAATATACGAGTATTTACAGTATATCTATTTAAATTTCACAAATTTAAACAAGAACTGTAAACACAATGCCATCAATTTACCATCCTCTTCCGAGTCTAGATCTCGAAAAAAGGTCTTTAGATTATAAACATGAACATTTCTCTTCATTATGATGATAATTTTTAAGGAAAGTTTCGACTTCGATATTGTCTTGCCTCCAGGACTGACGATGAGTTGAGTTCTTATAATTTCTGGGCATTTGGGACTAGGCTAGGGCGATATACAAAGAGGTGCATATGAATGCCCACCATATACCCAGTGATACGTTATCGTTCTGCGTTACAATTATTGTACCTATATATTTATATATGAATAAGGGCTAAAATCTCCGAATGGATTCTGCGTTCTATATTTCAATTCACCAAACCATCTAGTTGGATGAATTATTTATACGCGATTATTTTTTAAATTTATTTCATATATAAGGGAAACAAGTTTAAATAAATTTTTAAACATTTATAAATAATTAGAAATAAAATCTAATTTATTTTAGAATTAGAAATTAAATTGCTCTTTTGAAACTATTAAAAATCTGTGAAATTTTAAATATTTATTATTATTCAAATAATTTTGAAGGTATTTTAAACCCTACTTATAATTTGAAATTAAAAAGGAATTTTACCAATAAAATACCATTTGAGGCATTTAAACTGAAAAGGTCACATAATTAAAATAATTTAAATTTTCCACTTCACAGCCCCAAAAACCAGAATTTACGTTCCTTGACCTGTCAATCATTGTTCTGGTGATCAAAGCCAAACCGCGATTTATTTGAACATTATTAATATCCAAGTTGACAACAAGGCAGCAACGAAATTGACTAGGTATTTTAAATGGTGGAGCTTATTTTCCGGTTCATTAATCGGTCTTGTGTCTCTTCATTTCCTCGCCCATTGACTTGTCTTTAATAATTTCCATTTCATAGACAAGCTAAATTGACGGTCTAAATAAAATGGGTCCTATTTAAATTTGAATTTCGGGGGGACGGGGGATCGGAAAAAATAAAATTAAATATCTGGAACGCGAATCGGATTTTACATGCCCAAATGGTTTTCGTGAAAAGCTCTGTGTCCTTTTGTGTGTGCGGAATCGAGTTTCAATGGCATGAAATCACTCAATGGTTCGTTGAAAAGCTGTCAGGTGAACAATGCAAATTCTGGGCCCTGGAAAATAATAATAACTCGTGCTCAAACAGACAGAAATGGATAAACGAGGAACGAAAATGAGGATGGATTCAAATTAGAGATATTTCTGAAATAAACACAGTGCCCTTTCAATGGGAGCCAGGTGGAAATGGACATGAATTAGAGCTTTGTTGAAACTAGGATTCGAATCCATCAACCACCGTGTTTATAGTTATATAATTGGTTGCAAAGGGAGATGATACTAATCAAAAGTGGTCTATTAATAGAGATAACGATTTGTTAGTTTTGATTAATCTTAAGGAGAAACTGTTTCAGCAAATGACTACTCTTCAAATGCTTAATGTGGTCTTTACTGGAAATCATATTTGTTTTGAATAACAGTCTGAGATATTTTTGGAATCTGTTTAGCAGAATAATTTAATCGAAAATATATTTTTACAATAGTTTCAATTCAATAACAATTCCCCAAATGGTCAATTAATCGAATCTGAGAAAATAGAACCTGGTGTTTTCGGGACACGAACTATTGTCTCCTCGCTGGTTTCCATGCTCGATGACGTTAATATTGCAAAATGATTTTTTTTCGTTAAGAACATCCTCCTAGATAGACACTGTCCATATTTGAAAGCAATTTCATATTACATGACCAAATATCACTTTTCTCTTCGTCAGACCCAGTCTTTTTATTGATCTCTGATGGACTGTGGACTGATACTTTATCAATGATTACGAAATGATGAAAAATGATGATTAAACAGCGTCCAACCCTGTTCTAAAGTGACGTCATTGGTGAATTTCTATGATGTATTTCAATTATTAACAATTAGCCGATATGGTCGCTTTCAAACACAATAAAAACAAAAGTACTAGTCCGGTTTTATTGAAATTTGGACAGTTACTATTTTATAAAGTATTCTAAACGATCAACAAGGGATTCATTAGCCTTTAAGGCCGGAGACTTATTACACCATTTCTCGTTTTCAACTGATAATATTTTTTTGCTCTTCTGTAAAATTGTCATTTTTGCAGTTGCGCTGTTGTGATTCTGGACCATCGATATCACAAAATAAATGTATGATTTCTTTTTCAATTACTGAAAATGATGGTTGAAAAAGGCAATTATTGAACATTCTTGATTTTATGAAATAATAATACATTAAAATTAGTATGTTAAACAATTAATGCAATACTTCACTTTTTAGTCAAATATTTTTAATACTAACCCATTTTCCTAATTATTTAGTTAATACATTATATGTTATATGTTTTACAAAAAATACTCATTCATTCTAACATAATCTCAACAAAAATATCATTTAATATACCTAAACTATTTATTGTAATTAACCTAATAAATTGTTAGCTGTTTGCGTTGAATAATAAATATGAAGTCGAGCGACTATGTGGAAAATTATAAAATTATTGGCAAATATTGCCAAATTATCGAATGTTATGTTTTCTAAATTATATTCAATTATCAACGAAGAACTGACCATGCAGGGAGAAAACACCCTCGCAACACAACGTCTTGAGTTGTTTAGTCCGGAATTAGCCGACAATTCGTACTAACCATACATATTACTTAAATTAAACATCTCCTAAACAGTGTCCAGATCTATACTGCCCTCGTGTGCGGTGCTGAATGGCGGGTCTAATATCACGTTTATCTTCTCCCATCTAAACGCACACATTACAAATTACTACAATGATAGCATTAAGTTATTTAGGGCCAGAAATGCTGTTATGCAGGGAGAGCTGGAGCGAATTACGTGGAAGGGCGTATGGCTGTCCACTGTACACCTAATGACACGTTTTCGTGACAATTACCTTATTCATATATTTTATATGTGATTAAGGGCTATAATCCTCGAGCGGGTTCTGCGTCCACCATCCAATAACCAAAACTATTAATTGGTTCGGTATTTAAACACCCAGATAATGAACATCCCGATTTTTTCTTGAGTTTAATAGAACATTAAAATTAAAAGAGCACTTATTTTAAATGGGACATACAGTTTTAAAGAGGAATGCTTTTGCAAAGTATATTGTATTACTTTAGTATATTTGATAAAAATAGTCAAAACTTAAAATATTAATATTTTAATTTGTAATTTAAATTGCTTTAATGACTAAATAAGAAGGAATAAAAAAATTCAAGATCTACATTAAAGTATCTTAAGACGAAATCGATTACTTTCTTTAAAAAAAAACAAATTCTTTAGAATTATCTCTTATCCATCGAATATTTTTTTTTCTTAAGAAATCAAAATAATTTCGATTCACCCTTTGAAGGGAATAGCCATTAATCGGGAAGAATGACAAATTTCAGAATCAAATTACAATCTAAAGCCGTGTTTTGTCCCCATTCAGCGTTTAAGTTGACATCTTTTTGTCGTCTATTATGTAACTTGTCAATTTATCTAGTTTATGGACAAAGTTTTTCCACAAAGGCCTCTCCAAATTTGACACTAAACAGTGATAAATCATTTAAAAGTTTGCTTTTTTGTGTGTCGTAAAACAGATTTTAGATACTCGAATTAATGTGAAAGTCATAAATGTCTTATTATATTAGAAACAAGGTTTTATCAAAAACTAGACTTTATAATGGAATTTGAACAGCCCTTTACATAAGCTTCTTTATTTGCCCTTCTCTGGTGAAAGCCGTATTTTGACTAGAAAATTACATTATGAGGACAAGAAAGGAGGTGGAAAAAACAGAGACGCCTTTATGTCTTTCGCATTGAAATGCACGGATCTGTCGACGCCATTAAAAACACATTCAAAACCTGGGTAGTCCAGCTGAGGAGAGGAGGAAAGTAAAAGACTTTGAAGCCACAGGAAAAAGGAGAAAGTGCGCGATGGACAAAGAGATTAGGACAGGGAGGTCGTTTAACCGAAAAATTCATGATGATGCCAAATTACGATTAATTTTTAATGCTGAGGAGTGGGACATGGAGTGATTATTGCCAGGTACGCAGCTCTAAAGGGCATACAAATAGCTTCAAAGGGGTGGCAAAACGAGGCGGCGGGATTAATTTTAAATTGGTTTTATTTATGAACTCTCCAGAACCGCCATAAACCATTTACGCTTCAAATGGATTCGCAATTTTCTTGACCAGGCCCAAAAGAGGCTTGAGCACCCGACTCAAGATAAATGACGTCTCCATGTGTGCGGTAGGCTCGTCCTTAGTACCATATAATATTTTGTTGCTAACTGTTTCTCATGCTGAATAAGTAATTCGCAAATTTATTATCTCAGCCTAAAATGAAATTTACAACCTAAGTCATTCATATTTTTCGTGGTATTTTATTGACAAGTTAGGCCCTGAATTTAGTAGTTTAATATCAATATTGAAATGTTATTTAGGGTAATAATTGATTGGAATGGTTTTGTAGTGTGAATTCTTTATTCTTAAAGAAAATGTACAAATAGACGTTTGGGATTTCTCACTTTACGTATAATACGAAGAATTAAAAGCCAATCATTTTACTAATTTAAAAATAACTGTATTGATTGTATTGACTATGATTGAAATCTCTCTAAAATGTATAGTTATCTTTTTTAAAAAATAAAAGGTATACGCAATAAAATATTTTTTTTTCATCACATTCAATTTAATCTTTATAAAATATTCTTTAAGATGAAGATGTTTGATTTGGGATTAAGTATGAAGTCGTCAAAAACTCTCTACCAGACTTACTGTAGCGCAGCGGGACGAGTATAGCTCGCACCAACAAAAAACCCGATTTCTTATTGTACTTGGGACCGACATTAAGGTATTATTTCACCCATTACCCATCAACTGTTGAATTCATCCTTATCTATACCTTGGTCATTATTATGACTCGCAAGAGGTTGTGGGTTGGACAATATGAAGTAAATTTTCAGCCTTCTCCTTTTGGGCTGAATCTTGGACTTCTGAATATCGAATGTTCGGGAGTGTCTAACTGTCTACTTCATCCCACATCACAGCATCTATATCGATCTGTATCCTTTAAGTTGAAGCATTTGTGGTAGCTACCAAATCTCTACCATGGTCGTGCAAAAAATGAGTTAGGAATAAATTAGCCTCACCATGTTTCCTTTCAGATCAGCGCCTTATATCAGGAATAAGGGTTCATCTCACCATTGTTCTTGGCATTTAACGAATGTTATGTCCTTGGCATTGGTTTTGTGCATTCCATTAAACATATTTAATGCCTCATAGATCATCTTCGCTGTTATTGTCGATATTATCTTGTATGCTTGTTGCGTTACTTTTCATGAGGCCGTAATAGTACGGAATTAGCCACTTTATCATATGACATCATACAGGTACACGGAATAGGAGCTGAGAGTAAATTATACTACCCAGGACGCGTCGTGAAGTTGACTTTGGTCTGCCAAAATTTGGCATAATTCGTATTTCTTCAGCTATTCTGGTTCTGTAATAACTATTTTGGAGACATCAACCACAATCCATATACCCAGATATATTAATTGCTTCTTTGGTTGTAATTTGCCTTGTGCTGCGTTTGAACACAAGCAGCTCCACTTCTGCTGAAAGGTACGCTCTGCAATTGCCTCCAAAACATCTTTATCTCTTTCGGTTTTAAAATAATACCAAGTCTTGGATGAAAATTGGGGAATTCATTTATAGGGTATGGTTATGAATATCTCCAACTTTATTGTTATATAATTTAATTAATTAATAAAAACGGGCAAGTACCAATAAATACATAAAATAATATTTTTTATAGAATGCCCATATATTAATATAATTTAAAAATAATAAAATCAAGATAACTATAAACAATTTAATTAAGCAATAAAACAAATTTTATATCAATTTCCGTAAGTTGCAGATTGGATATGAGTTTCTGTGGAGAGTCCTGCAACAATTGTAATAAATAGTAACTTTGACCATTAAATATTTTATTATCCTGGATCCTCTTGTGAGCAGTCCATGGCGCAGTAAGTAGATGTAAAAGCATTGGGGATGTGATATGGTTTTCTTGGAATAACGTTGTGGACAGTGCTTTCATAGGAGTGCTTCAAGTATTGTCTGATTGAAGCAAAGCATCCAAGTAAATAAGAGTCTATCTCGAGGAATGCAAAACTATTTTTATAGCTATTTGCCAGGACTTGTTCTCGTCCCCTCTTAGATGCTCTTAGATGGAGAATAGATAGATAAATAAATAAAAATAAATATGCAAGTTTAATCAGTTCATCTGATATTTGTAAACATCTCTTTTCAGTCTCTGCTGTCTCCGTGGAGCTTTAATGCTCTTTGCAAGTAAATGGACCGAACAAATAGGGCTGTAAAATAGTTGTAAAATTGGGCAACAAATAAAATTAGCAGACAGATAAACAACAGTCAACAATGGTCACGTTTATGCTTTCAGAACAAATCAGCTTTTAATAGTCGAACAGTAATTCAATAAGTGTTAGCAAAGTTTAATTAACGATTCGCAATGAATTTGTTCATCAACAAAGATTTGAGATTTAATTACCGTCTATGTTTTTGTATAATAGTTG
Organism: Clogmia albipunctata; assembly: GCA_001014945.1. Lineage (NCBI taxonomy): Eukaryota > Metazoa > Arthropoda > Insecta > Diptera > Psychodidae > Clogmia > Clogmia albipunctata. Next base: position 29,108 of record JXOV01005626.1, read on the forward strand.
GGCTATAGTTTAGATGTCACGTTCTGGTATTATTAAATTTTAAACATTTTTCATGACTTCATGTCGAACAAGGATTCGATTTAAAATTTAACCATTTTTCACAAATTAGAAGGATCTGGATTTTTATAGAAAAAATAGATTAAATTCAAGTTTCCAAACTGTGCGCCGTCTTTTTATCATTTAATATGTCCAAGACTTTTTTATTAGAAATTTGACAATTCCAACATAAAGCGCATTTTTCAGCAAGTACGTAACACTCACTATAAACATCATTGAAGAGGTAACAGCATGCAAAAATACCTTATAAAAGAGCAGTGTCAATACTTATTCCCCGCTTTTAAAAACTGTGCGTAGATCACGAAGCTCACCCGTCACATTGATTTGACTCACTATCATACTGTTTGTTCCTAGCAACGAGTATCTGTCATACTTCTATTATAGTTTGACAAGTGCAACTTAGTACATGACGTAATTAGAAGCATGTCCTTCACACATGAGAAAAAGGACGTAACTATAGCTTCACTCAGGACCACCACAGGGGGTAGTTTCCTCAAGTTCAATATATCAGTTCCTCCAGCCTCCATGTCCGATGATCTCAATATGACAAAAATTTAGAACAATCTACCAAACAGTTACTGCCTAAATTTCAACAAAATCGGATTTGTACTTTTGCTTTTATTGTGTGGGAAAGCGAGCGTTTCCCCATATTTTTGAAAAATTAACCAGGACAATATCGCATTTAAGAGATCACTGTAGATAAGTTTTTATGCTATTTAATCTATATCAAGATTTGGGAAGTGGCTGTCGTTTTTTGTAAAATTAATTTCATCACGAATAAAGGCCGGAAACTTATCAGACCATTTTTCGAATTCTATACTACTGCTATTCTTGTACTCCTGTAAAATTTGTCATTTTTCATTTGCGTCCTTTTTCCTCCAGACCGTTGATATTGCAAGGGCGCCGCGGACTGAAAAAGTTTGGTAACCACTGATATAGAGTATTACTATAACATGTATAATTGATAATTATTCGTTATTTCCTGTAGAAAGTCATTTCGGGTATATCGTGAAATCGAACCCGGATTGACTTTTAAGAACGATATATGCTGGCGAAGTTAGCCCAATTTTTAACACAAATCAATTAGATTATCCATTTTGAGGAAAAACTTATCTACAAGTGATGTCAAAATTCGATACTTTCAAGTATAAATGATTACTGATTACTTTTTGTTAAAGTATCGAATTTTAATTATTTTGTATTGATACTTTTTCGAAATGCTTTTTTATGTAATTTAAAAATAGGTCTCTCGATTTAAAAGTATTTGGAAAAATATCAATATCGAATAGTCAAGATTCGATACTTAAAAAAAAAAAATCAGTAATCATTGATGTCGGTATTTGACATCACTAATATCTACAAAACTAAATTCTTAACACATTCCTCAAATTTCAGATTGGTGCCAATATTTCAATAAAACGATATTTAATTTGACTTTCTACTTGGTATGTCATTACTCGCTTGATTTATAATACAGAAGAAACCGCTTATAAAACCACGGTTAATATGGATAATCGCTTTATCCAGGCAGCATAATGTTGGTCGTTCTTACAACAATTTCTTTTCATTTGTTACCGGGAGAGAAACGCTTATGTTTGATAGAAAAGACACAGTGCACCACATTTTTTACGATTAATAAATTCTTAAATTTTTCATGATAAACTTAATTGAAACAATTAGTAGCTAATACACTTTTCTAAGCACTTATAAATGATTGTATTTGCGGAAAAGACATTTCACCGGAATACCTTAACTTTTGAGCCGGCGATTTTCTCGATTGATTTTTGAAAAATGGTTTAATCAATTCCGTCAAAAGTAAGAAGCCGTAATCACTTTCATTGGAAATGCCTCATCGCTTTATACATATTTGAAAATCTAGAGAACGGTTTTTAATTTTATTCAAGACAATCGGTTAATACGGAGTTTTAATTATCTCTAGATTTATGATTTGTAAAATTTTAAATACTCCTCCTAAATATTCATATTCGAGCTATGAATACTGCAAAAGGTAAGTACATGTTTTTTTTTAAATAAAATGATTAATTCAACTTAATCTTCTATATACAAAATTTTTATATTATTGTAATATGAAACTTTTTCGTAAAAAGGAATAATATAATAGTTCATTTAAATAATACAATAATATCATTATATACATTTCATAGATCGGCATAGAATATGATATTATAACCATTTTATTGGAAATATTCCTCTAAATTTAGAATTGAAAATATATGGGATAGAAAAAGTGTCCTAAATAAACAATCTAAGTTTACAAACCAAGGTCAGCGAAATAGTTATGGTAAGGGTTTTATAAATAAGATTATATTATAAATGAGATTATACAGACTGTGCTTTGTTGAAAATGGGATCAAAACTATGTATAGTATCGGTGGAAGGCATTACGTAGTTTGAATTCCTGATGATCGACTTAGTGTTTTCCAATTTGATTACGGTCCTCGGTCACAATGGAGGCAGACGGGGAGTTTTCTTCCCTTGTATATTTGTCCAGAAGAATAACAGTAAATTTGGAGAAAATGTCGAGCATTTTTCGCCCCATGGGATTCAATAAGTTAGGGGTTGGAGGGTTTGGTTCCCGCGCGTTTATTGTTCTTTGGCACTTCTCCAGCCCCAGTCAGTCGGTCCCCCGAGAAGGCAGGAGAGGAGCAGCACATGGCTGTGGGTTAGCATAAACAAAAGGTACACTTTAATCAAATTTAATATCGCCTCCATCAGCAGAGAGAGGACTCGTTGTGGACGGGAATTCTTTGTGGACGCTAATGTGGACAAACTTTAAATGGGAATAGGTAAAGTTTGGCCCTGGTCGAACAAGACAAACTTTTGTCAATTCCACACACACAAACAGAAAAACACAAATTTAGCCAGTTTTTTTGTAGTATTATTGGAATGATTGAGTGATGGGACTAAGAAAAAAGTTGATGGACAATGACAGGGTTCATTGTTAATGGCACTTGTAGCAATTCAATTCAAATTTTATCCGAACCACGAATGGTTTCCGTAATTTTTAATTTAAATTGGCACTTATATAGGTTTCAGGAATTGAGTTAGCTATAAAAATGACAAATAAACTTATTTTTATACAAGAGAGACTCAATTTTATTGAATAAAAGAATAATATTCCGTCCATTTAAATTAAAAAATATTTCTAGTTTTAAGAAATGATTATTATAAGAATACTTTCTATTAATTTACTTTTTATGATAAGAATTTTAATTATTTTATTTGTTATGAATTTATGATTATTTTATGAGCAGAATCTTATTTAGAATTGCACATTTGTAAAATAACAATTTTAAAGAATCTTATTAATATTTTGAATAGTTTTTAAATCAAAATTAATTCCCCTTTCATTTCTGATTCAATCCTATGCCTCCAAGGACAATTATCTTATTTTCTTAAAAATTTTCACAAAAAAATTTTATACGAAAATTGATTAGATATTGTTACAAATTGAAAATTCTAATTCATATATTACACGTATAGTTTGAAGTTGTGTGTGTTATTAATTAAAAAAACTAAATAAATTATTACTAAATTATTAAAAACTCGTTATTACATATAGTATCAAACAGTTATTTGTTCTCCAAGTTTGCGATGATCGATTTTAATGAGAATACGAAAGTGAAAACTTTCGACCATGGTTTATTCATTTTAAAAGTCAGATCAATCAAACAGCTCTCTTTTTTTTATCTTGGATTGGAAAAAAATAATTTTATTTAAAAAAGATATAAATAAGAAAGTACAATATTAGTCTCAATGATTATTGTTTTATATTCAACTTCATTAAATTTCTTTTGAAATTATATAAAAAGAATTTCGAAAATTTTATAAATTAAAAACAATTTTTTTCATTATGTAAAAATATAATAAATCTTAAACTAAATCTAATGCCATATTTATGACCAGTGATTATTTTGATAATCATCCATGAGCGAATGTTTTAAAGAAAGTTAGTGTGTTTATCGACTGTGTTTTTTACACAATTTTATGCATTTAAAAAAATAACATAAAATTCTAAAAAATTATCTTTTTATTAAATTTAAAATTTCTAAGTTTGAAAATCTATTTCACTTTGTCTCCTGTACTCCCTCATTCAATGGTTGTTATTATTATTATTATACAAAAGATTGTACTCAATGGTACCTGCACTGCGAACTGTAAGATCTGTTGTGCATTTGTCCATGTGTTAGTTTTCGATCAGGATATGTGCAATTTTCCTAATAAAAGTCACAGTCTTCCAGACCGGAATATTTCTAATCTAACTTGATTTCAACACCTTACGAGAAAGAACTTCTCCTCTTAGTCGGTCCAGAGTTCCACATTCAAATAAGATGTGCTCTGTAGACTCGTCTTCTTCCAGGCATAACCTGCAGATGGTTTCATCTGCAACTCTTCCTGTTAAACAAACCAACTAGTCCTTTGAGATCTGTCCTTGTAAACATGTAATTGTCTCCCAGGAGATAAGGGTTTATGAGGTTTTTTGGATTATCGGAGGCCCATGTGGTTGTCCCAGTACTAATTCTACCGTATTAGGAAGAAAATTATATCGTCTCTTACTATCACACAGGAAACATCATTTCTCCCCTAAGTGTTTGAATAGTTTCTCCTTCGCACAAGTACTTGTTTTCATTCCGTTTAATTGTAGCCTGTCCGTTTAAACTACCAAATCACTGCAATATAAAAATAACTTTTTATATAAATTTGCTCAATTCAATGATTTTTTTTGGCGGAGGTCATATTTTAATTATAAAGAAAAAGCACTAGTGCATTTAAGAATCCTTTAAAGAACATGTGCTATAAAAATGAATTGACAGAAGAAAAATCAGAGTAATAATATCAATTTTATGGTATTTTAGTACCATATTAGTTATTATACCACGAGCGTAGCGAGTGCCTTAAGAAGGCCCGAGTGTTTAATAATGCTTATCGACCATGTTTTATAAAATATTTTATGCATTTTTAAAATAAATTTTCACAAAAATAAAAAAAAATATTTGTTTAATAAAAAAGTTTGTTAAGCGGTTCTGAATTAAAAATTTCAAATATTTTGCATGCCTCTCTTACTCAAAGCCGCAAGGCGTAGTTAAAAAATTTCCAATAGGTGGTTTTTCAAATAAAATTTTAAAAAAATCGTTAATACTGGCAAATTACAGGTAAGCCACGCCCTTCAAAACTGACGACCATATAAATTTAATGGATTTCTTTAACGGAGATCACACTTTAATAATAAAGAATTCTTTAAAGCACGTGTGCTATAATAACGAATTTGACAGAGCAAAATTAATTGCCATAATATCAATATTACGCTATAAAAATGCATAAAATAATATTTTTAAACCTAGATTTATTTAACGTTTCTTATAAACAGGATTGATCAAAAGCCTGAATATTTAGAATAAGGTTATTAAAACACAATATGTGAACCACCCTTTATTGAAAAATTCGGTGCATAATTTGAGGAAAGATTGACACGTGACTGTGCAAAGTCCATCGATCTAGAAAGGTCTTCCCACACAATCAGCAGCACGCATAAAGTTTGCTGTAAATCTGGATCCAAAGAGAGATTTATTGACTGTAATTTTCGTCTGCAAACATTCGCTCGCTTCTCGCATCAACTTTTGATAGTTTGCTTTGCGAAATTCTCATACTAGTATACATGTGTGTGCGAATAAATTTAAGTTGGATGAGTGCGCCAGCAGTTGCAAATTGCTTGAGGTTTTTGCGAGTTTTCCATTCAAAATTAAATTATTTCTCTCTCTACGAAATTTTATTATATTCAATTATGAATGATGACATGAATGGTTTCAAAGTTTAATACGTTTTAGCAAAAGTAAAATCTACGTGGGAGCAAGTGTAAGTTTGCTCCTGATGGATGAGCTTACCTGTTGTCGATACAATTAAATTTTCAGAGATTCGCACCGAGTGGGTGTCGAAGAGGAAGAGAGGAAAGCAAAGTTGTTTCAACTAATCTTCCAGTTTTGTGATTTATCCGATTAAAAGTTACGAATCTTCTTGAATCAGACATTGATAGACAAACAATTAGCAGGATGTGAATTTGCCAAATTAATTTTATAGATTTTAACTCGTAATTCAATAAACAGGATTTACTTTTGATTAAGATCTTGTTTGTTATCAACCGATAAAAGTTTATTTTTATAATTTAAAGTAGGAAAAACCCATTCTACCAGTTCCTTGATTCCGAATTCTTGTCTTCGAAAAACATCAAAACGGCCTCCTATAGGACACTCTCCGTCGAAAATCTCCGCTCTCTGAGGTTCTTTTTTAATTTTGGAAACCGCTTAGAGTCTTATCTGGGCTATATCTCTTTAAAACCGGTAGCCCGGAGAGCAGCCATCGCAACAGCCACTGTGTGGACTAGCACTTTGTTGAAGATCTGAAGGACACCACCACTCCATCGACTCCCAAAGTAAAGGATCATCGTTTCATTTCTAGTAACAATTAGCTGGATAATTGGTTCCGAGTGGTTTGCACTCTGGTCCAAAAATGATCTTGCGCATTCTATGTGTTTCTTGGTAAACACACGTAGTCTTTGTTCACGTTGTATAGTTCGTTTTTGACCTCTTCTTCGGTGTGTCTCTTCAGCATAAAAAACAGGATGACTCTTCAGTGCTTTCTTTTAAGAAGAAATTCTTGTCATAACGCTGTATTAAAATGATTTTCAAAGACAAACCCGTTGTACTTTTTGCCTAAAAATTTATACTGTTATCAGGTAAGAATGTTTTAAATCTCCTATGTAGTCCATCTGATTCTATACCTAGATACTACGTATCAATTTACTTATATTTTTCATTGGTTACTTTTTTATATTGAATTATTTACGAGTAAGTTTAATTTTTAACCTTCTTGCAATATTACTTTTACAAACTAATTTATACACCATTGTCAAAAATATATACTTACGGTAAAGAATTTACACCGGAATACGTTATCTTTTTCAGTCGCCGATTTTCTAATATCCTGATGAAATAGAAATCTTAATTGGTCTCTGAAAAAGGGTTTAATCAATTCAGTCAAAAGTTCTGTGTGTGTGTGTTCGTGTAAATTAAACTCG